>VYZM01020096.1:171669-233305 GCA_013398915.1 Dromas ardeola | reverse complement strand
AATCATCATCCTCGGCGTGGAAGAGGCCGGGGAGGGGGGGGCTCGCCCGGGCGGCTCCGAAACGTCCGAGGCTCCCGCGGTGTGCGGAGTGCCTCTCCCCGTTCTGCCTTTTTTTTTTTTTTTGGGGGGTGTGGGGGTGTTGACAGCGCGTTTTACAAGGGAATGCGTGTGTGTTTGCGTCGATGTGCGCGCATCCTTTATGTCAGGCGTTAAACGACAAAAATGGGGTGAAGCGGTGAAAAGAAGGTATTTTTGTAAAGGAAGACGAGCTGCGTGTGCTGGGAGAGCTCACGCCTTTTGTATGTCAGCAATAAATCCGGCAGGACTGGTGGAGGGCGGCTCTGCTCCGCGGCCCTGCCGCACGGCGGGATAAAGGTACCAGCGGCAGGTTCAGGAACAGGAGGCGGATTTAATAAGATTTAGGAACATTTCCAGGCTCTCGATGAGCAAAATGTGTCCTCAAAACCTGCACGTTGGCATTAGGTATCGCACAGGCTCTATTTTGTCGTTTTCTGATGACAAAATTATCAGGGTGGCTCTCCGCTGATTCAAGGGGTTTTGGTTTGATGGAAGCTTTGAGGGAATTTCTGTTGCCGGAGTAAAAATCCACAGTTGATCAATGAGAATCACGTAGAGAAATCTGAGGAATGTAAAACGAAAAAATAATTGAAAACGGGCTAAATTCATGTGACCACCCTGAGCTTAGGAGTAACATAAACTTACGAAAAAAAAATTTAACATCGTTAATGATGAAACAAATTCAGAAATGTATCAATATCAAATATCAATTTAAAAATAATTGGAAGAAGTGATAGTATTTTTATATCATGAATGATACACAGTATAGGGCTATGCTTTTGAGAACATTTAGTAGAGAAAGTCTTCAGTAAGTTGTTGTGTATTTGTAGTAAACAGGTACAGTCCTTCAGTTTCTTATCATATGAAAGCTTTTCTTTAACTGACTTATTCTCAGAAATTGTCCTTGAACTTCCTCTGTTCTGCCCTCCGCTTCTGGAGACAGGAACTTGTAATGGGAAAGAAACACCTGGGACCAACTGGCCTAATACTGCAGGCATCGCATCCTCTGACTGCTTGCAAGGGATACAATTATTAGAAAAATGAGCTCCAACTCAGGGATGTACGGATGTCTCACTGAATCATCCTAATGATATTACGATCTTTTCCACGTTATTCTGCACCTGTTTGCTATCTAATAGACTGCTTTTGCTGTGGTGCCATATGCTGTGCAGCTCTTAACTGGATGGCTTCCACTATACATATATATTTAAATTTTTACCACTATGTAAAAAATGAAGGTTATGTGAGTCATTTTAGTGACTCCTGTGTATCTTTTCCCTCATTCATCTGGCTTGGTTGGATTTGTCTGAACTTAGCCAGTAGCCTCTCTCATCTTGACAATCAAAATAATTTTGTTCAAAGTGGTGCGCTTTGCTCTACCGTTGCCTAACTTTTATTCCTTCCCCCAATTATTATTATTTCCAGTATTTTACAACTTCTGGCAAGCAATGTTTATGCGTTTCTGCTGTTATTCATCTGCTCTAGGGTTTTTTTGTAGCATTCCAAAGTTATTGAATCTCATAGTTTGACGTCTTCCTGTGGCTGAGTGCCCTTTTGACCGAGGCGGTGGTAGCTCTGCAGGGTTTTACATCGAGAGGTGCCAGGTAGCCTCCTGTAGCCACCTGTATTTGCATGTGGTAGGTTAATACCGGGCTGAATGCATAGGTTCTGTTTACTGCATAGCAGCGCCTTCTGTTTAACACTGGAGTTTGGTCATCATTATTTGGTGCCACAGAAATCTACAAACTTATTTTTTAAATCCTTCTTTATTAGGATTCTTTCAAAGAATGGCTGCGTCTGAAGGTCCAGCTGCTGTTCTAAAATAGGGAAATCTGAGATCAGCAGTGACAAAAAGGTAGCATGCCGTTTGCTATCTGTTGGCAGCACAGGTGGAAGAATGCTTTTCTTGGTATTACCCAGTGTCCTTTTCTCCTATTGATGTTTCCAACATGTGAAAACCAAACATTAGTGTTGTCTTTTCCAGGCCTGGACTGATCTATTTTGTTGTAAAAATTGTCATTTCCAAGTACAATTTCCTCTCTTATTTATTGTTTCAGCGATCAGAATGTGCACATCACAGATGGTTTAGAGCTAAAATACCAAGAATACAGG
Organism: Dromas ardeola; assembly: GCA_013398915.1. NCBI lineage: Eukaryota > Metazoa > Chordata > Aves > Charadriiformes > Dromadidae > Dromas > Dromas ardeola. Next base: position 231,115 of record VYZM01020096.1, on the reverse strand, counting down.
TAGTTACTATGTCTCTGTACACTGTAAGGAGAAAAAACAGCTTAGGAAAGATGCAAGAAGAGGTTTTTTAGAAATTATTTATCAGTGATCATTATCAATGACCATAGTTCTGCCATCAGTAGTATGAGCTCTTAGCCCAACTTTTGGTTCTGTCTCTGCTGTGTTTTCGCCTGGCAAAGATCGTTCATTTAAAAGATCCACTTAGATGAATAAGACTGTCCATGGAAGAAGGAACCCATAGCCAAAGGAAAAGCTGTCCAATGCCCAACACTTGGAGGACAGTTCAGTTCTTTGTCTTGCTGCAGACTTTCCATTTGACCCCAAACAAGGTATTTCTTTCCCTTGACAGGACAGTGTAATGGAGAGGCTCTCGTGTGGCTGATGGTGTTTAAGGCACCACAGCAGTTGGCCTCCATGTAGACACGATCGATCAACGTAGGTACCAGAACTTGGTTCTGGTTAAAAGACAACGCCTTTTAACAAAGCTGTGGGTAATTCATACCCCACTCCATGCTTTGCTTTGCGTTTATGGTTGGTGTGCTGATGACAACAACTATAATTCTTTAAACAACACAAAATCCAGGAGGCATAACTGGATGAAGGCACCATCTTCTAAGCATCACAGATATTCCTGTAATGTGCGTGAGGTAGGAACTGGTTCATCGATGTTCATCTGGGGAGCACAGAGCACAGGACTGGGAGCATGTACGCTCTGGGGCAGTGCTTACCAGGGGACATACGACCTCTTGTTCCAAGGTAAATCCTATTGCAGAATCAAACCTGCAGACTCTGGTAATTATTGAAAGAGGCTAAAATATCATTGGTGCCTCGTAGAAAATAATGAGGCTATCATTCTTCCAGTTGCTGTCAAATGGGCACTTATACTGTTACACTGTCACTTATAACACTGAGCAGCATCATTACTGATAGTCTGAGCCAGTCGCGATATTAATCTTGTCCCCCAGACCGTCAGTCAACCCCCACTGGTGCAGCTCGGCAGCAGGGTGTTTCTGAAGCCGACACATGACAAATTGTGGGTGGAGCTGCCATTTCATAGTCCATTTTGTCTGCATAAAAAGACTCCGCTCTCCAGGATTTTCAGGCTAGCGCTTCCCACCGCCCTCAGTTTCAGACAGTTATGGTTATGCTTTTATGGTTACGGTATGGTTATGGTATACAGTTGTTATGGTTTTATTTTAGAAAAGCTAATTAACCGTGCAGGGATTTTTAAATAATCCATTAAATTCTAGAGATGGAAGAAACCCATCTTCCAGTTCCACAAAGTCAGCAGTTGCAATGAGCAGAAATAGAAGATGGTTGCTTCATTATTTTATAACTACAACATTTCCTCTCTAAAAGCAAGGGGGAGTCCCTCCCTGCAGGGGACACGACCGACGGATGAGTGTCTCTAGTCTTTTCCATTTCCCACACTTGAAGCATCACTGGAGCGTCAGAGCACCATACACAATCTCACTAATATCTGTAACACTTGGGTTTGTTCTGCCATCCTCTTCCTGTAGGTAGGAATTAAGTGATTTACAAGTTGCTTTTTTTCAGTAAGACTGGCTTAAATCCTCGTATAGTCATTGTATAATTAGTCATAATTTTTGTATGGAAACAATTGTAGTGGTTAGGATCTAAAACTATGTTGATCTCCAGAAGCAGGTTATAAATTCATCACGCATTGTAAAGAAAGCTACTTCCTACCCAGGACTGACTTTCATGTTTTGAGTGGTTATGAATAATACCACTAATGTTATTTCAGCAACAATCAGAAATTAGTTATTATGTAACTTTATTCTGCACTGGTGGGAGAAGCATTAATGTTTCATCTTTAATCACCAGTGAAGAACCTTTCATGTTATTTGAATCAAAGGGACCTTTTTTATATCTTCTATAAATAACGGTACCTTCATATGGATAATTTTGCAATATACTTGATGGTTATTTTCTCATAAAGGGCATGATTGAAGTCCCATTGAAGTGAATCGATGTCTCGCGTTTTATTTGCATAGGAGTTGTCAACCCCTCAGTAAAGAAGCTAACTGTAATGTAAACCACGGAGCGGCGTAAGTGTTACCAAGGTTGAGAAAGGCTCACCCAATTATGAAGTGGAGTTTCTGATCACTGAATGATTATCCTAAAGGTTCAGGTCTAGCCTAATATTAGGACAACACAATTGTTCATTGTTTATCAGTGTCTATATGAGACTAAACCATTTGCTAGGAACAGAACATGAAATAACCCTACATTAGCCCTGGGGAAAGACAGTTTTTTAAATATATACGGATTTTTAGGGATTCTTTGCTACAGTATGACAAAAGATGGCAAACTGGGCTGTGAATAGAAGAGGTTTGGCCACGTCATTACTCGCCCAGAGCCAGCCCTGAGCTCGGTGCCGTGTCAGCCGAGAGCGCTCACCACCAGCCCCACAGGCACCCTCTCGATGGACCCAGTTCTACAAACCTTTAAATAGGTTTTTCGCTTTGATCCACCAAGCGATCGTGCTCTGTCCTGGATGGAAAGGATTAGAAAAGGTGACTAAACCAGAGCACCTGGTTTAATCCTTCTGTCGTGAGTTCTTCAGAAATTATTTCTGGGAAAAGTTGGGGGATTCTAGAAGACCAAGATTCTAGATTCTACAGATCTCTTCCATTTTCTGCCTATGTGAGTTTCTTTCATGTGTCTACTATCCCTGCCTACATATGGACCTGTAGCTAATACCATTTTCATGATACACACACAAAAATCAGTTTCATAATGCTTCACTGTATGTTCCTACCATACTTCTGTGCTGTGATGGACCTATTGCACCCTTTCTAGCTTTTCTGAGATCTCTGAACCTTCTAGTTCAAAACCAAGAAGAAATTTTGTACCACAAAACATGATCTCTGAGTATACTCCTCCTGTATGTTCATGGTTAGAAAGTACATACTGGTCTTGCTTTTTAAGTATAAAAATGGGACCTTATTTATATGTCAAATAATGGAGTATTTATCAATTTTTAACTTTTTAAGTTTGAGCTTGCAACAACCCAGCCTTATTTTTCGTAGCAGTTCCTGGACAGCAGCGAGGTCCCCTGTCTGGCATTGCATTAAGTATGTTGTTGGGGGCTCTCCATTGCCTGGGCGGGGCGGGACAGTCACCCTCCTTCTACAGAGCATCTGCTTGTGTTGCACAAACACTCTGCTCTTAATCAGAATGGCCCCAATCCTATTTATTTGGTCCAGTATCAATTTAACTTGGGATTTATTCCACCTGTTTCTTATTTTCATGTTCAGACTATTTAAAGAAAGGGAAGAATTTTTGCACATTTACAGATCAATTTGATAACTACCTTTCAAAACACAAATACCCACCACTGTGGGTATGGAGATAGTTTAAAATAGATTACGCATCAGGATTTCCTTTCCAAACATCAGTTGCCATGATTTGCAAAAGCGAGAACAATTTCTCAATTCTGATTATAAAAAAAGACTTTTTTCCTATAAAAATGCAGACTCTATTGGGTTATTTCCCATTCAGCACATCTCTTTACATAATAAATGCACATTGCCGTGCAGCTTCATTCTTAGCTTGTACACGCTATCAAAAGCTAGAAATACAAATGATATGTATCACAGTATTCTCATCTCCGCAGGCCCTCAGAGACATGATGGTTTTTTAGGTGTATAGCCCATGGTTTAGGCAGCGTGAGGGACTTGATGTGCCTTTGTAGGTGCTGGTCCTACAGGTCAGATTGTTCCAACACTTCTCAAGGGATCCAAGCCAACGCAAGTGGGATCTCTCCGACATCTGACCTTAATTCAGCAGAGGACCAATTCCATCTCAGAAAGAAATATCTGTATCAGCGGTAGAAAATTACAACAGTCTTATGCTGTCAGCAGAAATACAGCCTGGCTACTCTAGAAAACCCTTTCTGTAGTGTATAAAGATTATAACCAAAAAGTACTTACGGAACACAGCAAAGTTGTGAGGAGTTGTAGCACAGCAGGTGTTGACTACATAGAGCAATAATGATTTTATGCAGGCTGACTAATGACACCCTTTATGTCTTTGAAAACTCTATGTCTTTGAAAATTTTGAATCCTGATGTTGACAGGCATGGGTAAAAAAGCCGCCCCAAATAAAACAGAAGTACGTATTTCTTTAGATGTAATCAAAGGTAAAAATATAGCAATGGAGTCTTTGAAGCTCACTGTGAACCATCTGTGCTCCACAAAGATTTAAAAGTAGCACATAGTTAGCAGAAATGCTATTTCTTGTAGTTTTGTACTATCCTGAACCCACATGTATTTTACCTGTTGGGCACCTAACAGCATGCTTTGCTGTTTAACAGTGGGAATTTGAGCCCAAGGTAAACTGCGATGCTCCCTATTGAAACTAAATGGAAAAAACAAATGGGATTTGTGCTCCTCCATTCCTTACTCTCCTTGTTCGCTCTTCCCCGTAAATTTGAAGGGAAACTCCATAATCTTATCCATGGTCCCTCATCCTGCATCCCTCAGTGTCCCTCATGCATGTGACATTCAACAGCGCATTGCCTCTGCAACTGGATTGAACATCGCGCTACTGCGTGACACCTGGTTCGCTTTTGTATGCTCAAAATAACAGTAGCTTGGAGCTGTTGGTTAGTTAGGATTGCTATTGTAACTGATTACAGTTTTCATACAGTAATCATAACAAAGAAAATCCAGTGGATATAATCTGTAAAGAGTACGGGAACACTCAGGAGAGTCAAACCCCAATAAGAAGCAGCACAGACAGCATATGGCCCTGTTTACATACACAACATTAACAGTATGGAATCCAATTAGGAAGGTGAAGATCGTAATCATCACATTAGACAGCAATTGCCAGAGTATGTGAACTCAAGACTTCAGCATTTCCTTCCCAGACTGAATGATGCTGAACTGTTAAATTTATTTTGTTCCTTTAGTTTCTGATAACGTGATTGTGGTGAAAGATCATTGGAGAGCATAAAGCTGGGACATGAGCGACAGGCATTTCAGCGGAGCTTTCAGTCGCCTCTACAGCAGGATGCAAGCTCCAAAAAAGCTTTACTCCTTACAGGGATTGTGGACAAAGACATTCCCGAAGTGATGGCTTTTGCGTTTGTTCAGCCACTGAAGAGTAGGATTCAGTTGTGAAAGGGAAAATATCAAGGGAATTTCTGTTGCAAATCTACGCATGCAAGAGAAGTGTGATTTCAACACTTCCGTGCGCCGCTAATTTAACAAGGGTTATCCAACATAGTGCTTCATGCCATAAGAAAAGTTAGACTAGTACATCTTTAATATCTGGGGTTATATTTCTCTTTGGGTATCCTTGCTGCACATGGTCACATATCTTCTCTTCCTATTTAGTTACAATATTGAAAACTGTCTCCTGTTGAAAAGTGTCTCCTGGCACGTCTTCCCTTTGTGGCTAAGCACTTAGGGAATTCACAAAGAAATCAGAAACATCTGGTACACACAAATCATACTCTGCCGTAATGACCCGTTAGCACCTGGATTCAAGTTTGCAAACCTTTTCACAAAAGCCACGACATGCGTGGTCTATCAGTAAAACAATTCTTAGCTGTGTTTGTTCCCTGATGGGAATCGTGCAGCGTCGTACAGCCGCGGGAGAGGTGCTGGTACCAGCCATCCTGCGCAGCAGCGGTGCTCAACCTCAGCCAGGGAAACTGCTATGTACTCTCACTACCTACTTTTCCAACCATATTTAATTAGCCTAACCTTAGGATTACATTTCTGCCTTTTCCGGGGATGCGATTAAACTCTAATAAAATAACCATTTAAACTGTTAAATAGAGTTTTAAAAATCTCTAATCCCCTCAAAGAAAATTTTCAGCCCAGTTAATGACTGCTAGCTGAAATGTTACCTTTTTAATGAGTTTATCCAAAGAAACTTAGAGAAGGTGCCTAATGCCTTAGTAAAGAAATGTTGTACTGCACCTGAATTTGTTTTTACAGTCTAAACAAACATACTTATCACTTTTAAATAAAATGCTTTCATTATTTAACAAGTAGTTTTGGTAACAAATGGTATCAATTAAACGTATGTAGAACTAGTGTTCTCTTTAAGCACAAAGTACACAAAAACATTGGCTCTTTCAGACTTTTTTGCCAAAATATCTCTCACACTCATCACATATGATGGAATTTTGATAACAGAAGAATTTTTCACAACTGTGGTAACTTTGTGAAGCATCAGATGCTGACTAACTTCCTAAAAGAAACTCGCAATTTAAAGAACAGTTGAATTCTACCATGACATTTGGAATGGCTTGACAATGACATCATGCTATGAAAACAGGACAATAAATAGAGCAGCAATAAGGAAAAAAATGAGAATGTATAGGGGAGATAATGCTTTTTCTTGGAATAGGCTGTTTAAGTGTTTCAAATCGAGGCTTATCATGCCTTGCAGTATTCATAGAATTCCAGATTTTTCCAGTTTGTAATTTTACTCATTATTCTATTCCTTTTCCCTAGGCTGCTGATTTCTCATCTTTTCAATAAGTAGAAAAATGAGATATGTTTTAGTATTTAGTATTTTAATAGTGAAGCTCTAAGTAAATGCCACATTTTCATTTGGATTTTGAATAAAAGAAAAATAAAGATCAGGCTTCCAGCTCACACGAAAAGTGACAGAACCCACATGGATTTTGTTAGCTTATGACAAGTAAGGACCTGGCCAAAGGAAATCGGAGTTTGGGTTGATACATAAGCCAGACGTAGGTGCCGGCTGGCTGGTTTCCATATCAACCATAAGTTTGAAATTTGTGAACGCAAAAACTCAGCTGTAAAACTGCACAGCTCGCTGGGTAATTGGGAGAGCTCTGGTACTGGCGTGGGAAACTGGGCAGACTTGGGAGGGCCCAGAGCACAGTGGAAGTCCCCAGCTAGTGCTGGTTCTGATCATACGTTAATTCTCTTTCACGTCATCCATTTACAGGCAGATTCTGGCTCTAGAATGTGTTCTGGGCAGGGAAAAAAGAGCGAGTAAAGACAGAGTCATTCATCATATGACAAATTATATGACAATTGTGGCCATGCAATTGACACTTCCTTGTTACTGATCAGTTGGGATCATCTAACAAGGATCCACATTCAAGTTTTAAAACTTAAAGAGTTTGTGAAATACTAAGTCCATATTTTTTTCATGACTGTGTTTTGAACACCTGCCGGTGCCCCATGCAGCAGACTAATTTGCAGATGCTCTTTTGAGTTGTAAGTAGCATATCCTCACTGCAAGAATTATTTTGATGACAAGTGCTATAATTTGTAGCCAAAAATTTTGAAATGAGACTACCAACTAGCATACTTTAGAGCTGCTTAGGTAACCAGAATGTGCCAAAAAGCCAGCCAAGATGATGTGGGTAAGCTTTCATCCATCATCAAAGCTAGGATAAGACAGAATACCTCAAGGCATAACATTGTGTTTCTCGTTCGTCAGTGTTGTCAGTCTTGGACTGTACCGCTTTCCTCTGTGTTTCGCCAAAAGAACAAGCAGATACTTCTGTTTCTAAGTAAATTCAATAAAACAGATTTATCTCTATGGAAAAGGCTAAGTTCCTAATGTGGTTTTTTTCTTTTCTGTGTCTCAAAGCTGCTCTTTGCTGCTGCACTCCTGAGGTTCCCAAGTGTATTGTACCCTTCCTTGTTATTCCTGGGCTACTGCTGCACAGGCAGCCCCAGCGCTTCCCACTACCCCTCCGCTGAGCCAGGACATCTTGCTGCTTTGTTTTCATTAATAAAGTGTAAATGTGACTCTCAGCATGCAGGCTCTTTCGGACTGTATCAGCTAAATGGAGATACTCATAATGCTTTATTGTGAACAGTGAGTGAAGCCGCAAGAAGCTCAGTACTCCTGGATGGTTGAAGTCTTGAAGAGCAGCATCAGTTGAGCAGAGCAGCAGGAGCCATGTCTCTGCCCTTCCGAAAAGAGTTGGAGAAATATAAGAATATCAATGAAGATGAAATACTCAGCAAACTCTCAGAGGATGAACTCAAACAGCTAGAGCATGTTCTTGATGACCTTGATCCTGAGGTTAGTAATGGGGGCCGGGGACATCGTAGTTCAAAAGCTGCCGATTATAAATGCCACATACTGCAGCGTTTTATATTTGTATTCTGTTACAGTAGAGGCAGCGTGCCCTAAAGGATGAGCAGCTCAGCTAGGGACATTCTGGGTTTATTCCTGCTGTGATGTGCTACTTGCTTTTGTACAAGTCACTGTGCCCTTTCTCTATCCCTTGTCTATTTAGACACGAGCTTGTCCGCAATCTAAATCTTTAATCATGTTTGTAGACTACAGCACGAGAAGATTTTATGGCTGCTATTTCTGAACACAGCAATAAACAAACAAACATAATGTGTGTTTCTGAAGATCAGATCTTTTGAACTCCTGAAATCTGTTGACTATGTCGTTCAGCACAGATATTTTTAGTTGAAGAGAGTATATTTAGGTGTGATTAAGAAAAATAAGAATCAGCCACACAAATGTCATTTTCTCGAGAGCCAGGATAATTTGGATATTTGAAGACACTCTCACAAAGAAGTTAAAGTCTCTTGCCTGGGAACCACTTGGTCCTACGGTAACGAGGTTACAGTCACAAGCATGCTGGATGGGAATTCTGACTGTACCTGCCCCAGAACCTTCCAAACTGATGTAGGAGTTTGAAAACTGGCAGGTAAACTGGCAGATAAAATCCATTCACTCTGGAGACAAAATGAATTTGAAAACACCACAATAGATTTATAGCTTCTAGTTTTATATCACAAATTTACCTTGGAAATTAAGGGTGAACTTTACTCTTCTCACCCTTCATGCTGCCACTTCCCTCACTACTGCCACTTCCACAGCGTATTTTCTGGTGCGTTCAAGTATCTGGCATCTCAACAGGAGACACAGAGCATTCACAACAGAAAAAACAAGCCATGGTGCATTTGTAGTCAAGCTACATTTGTGCAGTAAATTTGTAGCACTCTGGGCACGTTTGTGCACACACGGGTAAGGTGTCTAGTGACTTGAGCTCGTTGGATGTGCGCAGGATTCCCTGGGTATTTGCCAGGGATCAGACTTACTGTGCGTGTTCTGGCCGAGGCTGAAGTGTTTCTGCAGTACTCTGGGGCAGCTTCAGCCTGTTGGCTTTACTGCACATTCACTGCAAAGACCACATACCTGTATTCCTTTCTGGGATTTTCTGGGCAGAAATGTGGGAGCCCTATGCATCTTCCTATATTATGGGATGCAGATGCAGTCGCACGGCCACACAGCTATGTTTCAAGTGGGGCTTCTTCTGCTTGTTTCCTGCATACTCTAAATAGCCAAAGTCCACATAATTCACCTCTTACTTTCTGTGCGTGCCATTCATTTCTGAAGTCCAGGAGGCATCTGTGTTAGAATGAAAGGAATTTTTTAAAAATTAAAAAGAAAGAAAAATGAAGAGGAAAAAGAGTAAATGAAGAGAAGAAAATGTAGAAAAACTTATCCTGATCTATTTACCTGGACTGCAAACTCTGTGGTTATAGTATGTGTAAAAGAAAAGGCTCTGATCTTGCTCAGTTCTTTAGTGCTGTGATTGTAAATACGGTTAATAAAAATATTAAGAGGTGGTACAAACAAGAAGGCTGGAAGATATACTGTTTTTAATGGTTACATTTGGGTAATGTGTGTTATTCCTGTCAACAAAGAGCATTATGTGAAGTGACATGCAAAGAATAGTTTCATTAAAAAAACCCAAAACATTGAAATTAAAATTGGAACATTATCATCTCCTTTACACGCCTCCCTCTCTTTCACAGAACGCCTTGCTTCCAGCGGGATTTCGGCAAAAGGACCAAACCACTAAGCCTGCCACGGGCCCTTTTGACAGAGAACGCCTGCTCTCGTACCTGGAGAAGCAAGCGCTTGAGCACAAGGACAGAGAAGACTTTGTACCGTTTACAGGGGAAAAGAAAGGTACAGTCTGTCTTTGTGTCCGTGTCGAGTTATGGACCATGCGGGCACAGGCGTCCACCGCTGCCTGGACTTGGTGTGGAATAGGCTGGGACAACAGAGGCGGAGGCTGTTGCTGTGCAGGGCGAAGCTCAGGAATCAGGGCAAGCGCGGTCGAGGCAGAGGAAGCGGTGGTTTTACCTGGTCTGCCTTGCTGCTCTGGAGTTACAATGGCAGGTTTGATCAGGCCCATTGGTGGATGCGGGAACATGGAAACACCAGTCCAGCAAGGGTTCAGTCGGCAGCTCCCAGATCAGCAAAGGCCTCTCTGCAGTGGCGGATGGACAAGGGTGGCCGCTCTGACCTCACTGGGACTATTCCCATGTGAAGCTTTAGGTCTCTGCAAGGGTACAGTACTGGGGGAGGTGTTTAGGAGGAAACATATCAAATGCCTTTCCAAGTAAGTATTGCCTACAATTGCTGTAAATAATAGCTCAGGGAATACACTTACAAAAAAATAAGTACTTTTCCACTTGTTTGCTAGCACATCTGGCAATGCTATTCATGCAGACAGTTTCTCTGCTTCCCTTTGTCCTACAGGAAAAAAAGGGAAAAACAGGAAAACCTAATTCTAATTGTTCAAAGATTGGTAGGATAACCTTAGGGCAGGAACAGTCATATTTTTAAGCAAACAATGTTTCTTTAGCTCCATTATCTCCTTTTTCTCATTTATATACAGTGCATAAAAATGCCTACCTCAGGCCACCCCTTCCTTCGAGAAGGAACTTGTTATGTCTGGCTCCATTTCTGGTCATCTAATGAATTTGCCATCATTTCAGTGGGACCTTCTTAAGGGAAAGCAGATATTTCAAGAAAGTCACGTTCAACGTTTTTTACTTTATGTATCATTACCAAAGATATAAAATTTTATTTGCAGGCCAAGAGTTGTTACTATCATTACATAGTGTTCTTATTCTTTGAAACAATGGTTTTGGACAAAAGAGCCATTTTTCAGCTAGGTTTGATTGATACCTTGTTTTATCATGCAGCATATTCTTTTTCCTCCATCATAACTTGTGCTTGCTGCTATTCACAGGGTCAGCTCTCAGCCCACTGAAATGCAGGGACACTGCAGTGATCCTGCTGGTAGCAGGAGTGATCAAGCACGTACTGTACAGAAAGGAAGACAGTTTATTGTAGTATGGATTTATTACCAATTGTTTCCCCTTTCCCGTCTCGCGTACGCCACCGGATTAGCGCAGTGCAAGTTACCACTTGCAGATCTCTGCATATTTATGCCAACACATTCAGTCAGGTCTCACCTTACTGATATTTACTGACTTAGGGCTCAGACTTTGCATTTTGCACTGTAGTTACGTCTAAGATCTCCAAACATGCCTGAAACATAAGTACACAAAAATCCAGCAGTGCGTGGAATCGCATATACCCATAGGGCTGACACTTGATCTGTACAAAACCAATCCCGGTATTGTCCCTGACAGAGTTATTGTACGCACTGGCCTGTTTATGTTATTTCAGTTTTCTTTTGATGAGGCTAAAGCAGTGTTATTCCTAAGTTTGCTTCCCTTAAAGTGCTTATTAGTGCTGCTTAGTAATTCCTGGTGTCTGTGGTGTGGAAATGCCACTGCTTTACAAACACAAATAATTACACACATCACTCTTCCTTCAGCACAGACCGAATTCAGCCATGCCAGCATTTAAAGCTATTCTTACTTTGTTTTCTCATTCACTGTGATCATTTACTTCAAAATTACAATTTGAAGAATTGTGACAATTACGACGTTATGACAGCATTTTAGGCTAAGGGAACGAGGAACAAAATCATCAGTATCGGCTTTAGCAGATTAAGTCAAATGAAAACCACCACGTGCTGTGATTTCTGCAGTCATTTTACAACTATAACCAAAACACAAAGAATTCCACTAATTTTTTTTAAGTCAAAGGCCAAATGCCATGAAAACGGCCTCTGTTTCTTATTAATCTGAGATCTGTACACCTGATGAGGTCCAGTACCTTGACAATTGAGAACTGGTTGAACAGCACAGTGTCATTTTTGTGCCGCTTTAAGGGAACTGGCTTTGAGAAGGAATCTGCGTATTTTGAGCTTGATCCTGAATGGGTACTTGTGGCTCTCTCCTGCCCCCGACGTGGCAGGAGGTGTCCTACAGAAAGACGACCAGAGTTCAAGCACTGGGCTTTGCGGTCCCCTTTCCTTGTTCTCGGTCCCCCTGGCTCCACGCTTCATGCAGAATCTGAGTCTTATAAAAAATATGATTGAGATCTCCATCTGCCACATGTACTGCAGTCTTCCTGTGAATTGTATGTTAATTCTGCTAACTGGGTGAATCTGAAGGCTGTGCGTGGCTGGACCTTAGAATCCGTGCTTGTAACTGCGGCATTACTCATTTTGACAAACTCAGTTGAAGAGACAATAAGAGAATGACTGTATTAAAATATTAATGACTTGATTTTCATTTATACTAAGATATTTCCTGTGCAAGGAAATACAGCAATCCCGCAAAGACATTTCCAAGACAAGATACTACATGCTAGATTTAAAGTCACTTTAATTCGAGAATAATTAGTATTCTTCCAAAGCTAAGTAATTAGTTCAGGATAAATAATTTACATTGCTAACGCGTGTCCTAAAAGAAACTAAAGAAGAATATCTCTTGAGGAAAAGCTTATTCTTTACCTTCTGCATGTTGATGGTCTCTACGGCGTATTTACAGATTGGTAAATATTTATATGATTATTTTATATAGATGCCTGTTAAATGATCTCTTTACCTTATAGCAGAGCTATAATTTAGCCATACTGTAAATATTCTCCAATTAATTTTACACTAATTCTGCTAGTTAAAAATTAAGTTCTGGGGCAGCTCCAAAGTGCATCCAGTTGTGTATAATTAGAAATGGGAGGTGTCGATGTCAATGTACCATTTGGCACTATTTACCACCTAAGAATATTTGTGTGTCGGTAGGACTAGAATATGTCAAGTGTTGTTAAAGCTTTTGTCACTGTTTTGTACTTTGATATTTTTCTGCCACTGGGAAAGCGTTTATTTTTTCAAATTTAGGAAGTGGGATGCTTCTACCAAATGTTAAGTGGTATTTCTACCAGTTCCTATGTTTATCATGCAAAGCCGATACTGACATGAAAATTCAGTGATGAGCTGAAAAAAAGGTGGCATTAAAAATATCCTCCTTCCAGAAGAGTCTGTGATAAATCATTATTGTTTATCTAGTGTCTCTGCCTCTCTTTTTTTTGGTGTGTGTTAACGTTTTATTAGAGAGTTCTTGACTAAAAAGCAACACCAAAGAGCTGCTGAAGGACAAAATTCAGTTGCCTGTGTTGGTCTCTATATGCTGAACACAACCATCAGGTTTTGATTGTGCTAGAAAACAAGCCAAAACAAATTCCAGAGTGGACGGGGATATTCAGAGCGGTTAAAACACAGGAAGTGTTAAATACGAGCTCAAGATGGGGGGCTGGTCCTGCAGGGAATTCCCTTGTTTTTGATTGTAATCATGGTTTGAAGAGGTTGGAAATGTTTGGCGAAAACAATCCAACGTATGGCATGCATTAGGGTTTTGACCCGCTGCCATATTTCAGCTTGTTAACGTACTATGTTAATTGCTGTACAAAATAGCTCTCAAATTTCAACAAAACCCCAAGTTCTGCACTAAACAAGGGCCTGAATGGTCCCAGCCTGCCAGGCGCGCATCCAAACTGGCCACCAAGCAATTTTTTGAGACGGCTTTACCCCACACCCTCCCGAACGCAAGTCAGGGGTGGGTACGTCGTTTGAATGTCCCCGTGGCGAGTGTTTGCTCCCACTGCGATAAGCAAATGATCTGGTGGCTTTCAGGAACCACTGTGCGACACAGCTGTTCATCAGCCATCCCCACAAACAGCGTTCATTATTAATGAGCAATGGAGGCGCAGGGAGTTAGGGCTGATAATTGTAGCCATAGCGACTGGCAGCTTGTAGTGTTTGTTTTATGTATTTTTGGATTAGTTCCTACTTAGGGTGGATGTTCTAGAAGTCCTTACATACAGCCTGATGAACTACAGGAATTACTCAGACTGACCCATTGCGTTTAACACGTATGGCTCGAACGGACGGTTATCACACTTAGATCACTGTGAAGCCTTTTCTGTACCATTTTCAAGTTCATGAAAGGTCCAGAAATAAAAAGAAAAGGTGGAGAAAATAAGGGGCAGTGCAGGCACAAAATACTACAGAGCAATGTCAGTGGTGCATGTTTTCTCTTACTGAATGCGGTCTGTACAGCTGATCTCAGTTAAGATCTGAGTACTACTGTAATACAAACATAAACTATTAACAATATTTCTGTTTCTGGTTTGTTGCAGTGGTTCTCTTAACTACACGATGCTAATGAAACATGATTGAAAAAAGTTACGTCGTTGTGAAATATCATTAGATATGAAAAGTTGGCCGTGCCATTTTTAATTGCTATAAGAATTGCTGTTTCAACCCTTTACCGCTAGATCTGTTTTCTGCAAGGTCTTCTGCTCCTTGTCAAACCATTTCATTTTGGATCTGATCCAGTTCTCATCAAAGTCACAGAAAAACTCCAGTGGATTGGGCTATTATTATTTGTGGCTGGAAAGGGAAGGGGAACAAGTTTGTATGGAATTAAACTCTAACATTTTTAGCCAACTGATAGAAGGGAAAAGGAAGAAAATAAGGATGATGAAACCAGAGAACTTTTGGGCAAACCCCTGTTTTCAGTTGTTCTGGCAGAGAACCATCTGTTTTGTACGTTGTGTTGTGCCAAGCAGAGCATCAATACACAGCACTAGTAATAACGACAGTCATTTTCAGAAGGTCAAAGTATTAGAGTAGATGCTAATGAGTTCCAATTCCTGTTTCTCTAACAGGCTCTATATAAAAAAGTGAGGGTTTAGTTTAGAGGCACGGTATCTTTCTTGGAGGCAGTCTTTCCACCCTCAGCGCTGAAATGGTTTGTTTAAATTTTTGCCACCTTATTCCTGTTCTTCAAGGCTTAAATTTAGAGCCGATGTTTGTCTCTTAAAGCACTGAAAGTGCTGCAGTTGCTGACAGTAATGCCTCCAGCCAGTGCCTTTCACTGCTTGCTTTTGTAAGACCCTGTTTTAGTTGCTCATGACTTTGCCAAACTCACGCAGTTCACACTGAAATTTCCCATGCTGAGAGTCTGCCTCGGGCTGAATTTTTGGAAAGTGTCAGCAAAAAGGACTCAGCTGTTTCCAAGAACAAGATTAGGAGAAAACACATTGTTTTAGTCATCTAAAGTAAATTTTTCCAGCTGTTTTTTTATGAGCTGCAGTCCCTCCGTGCTTTGAAGAGGGGGCTTGAAATATATGCGCTTTGCAATCCCTAGGGAAATACACTTGAATTTGGCATCTTCAAAATATTGTACTTTCTTGTACATACAGTTTGTTATAGCATTCTCCAAATATTCCCCCTGCAGTGAGTATTACCCACGTGCTCGGATCTTCTGCCTGGACGCGCAGACAGTATATGTGCCAGCCCCGCAGCACCCAAAGAGTCCCGGCGTGGCTGGCTGGAGGGTGCGTGGGATCATCCAAATTGCTCATGAGAGGCCACTGTCACACCAGAACAAGGGCAGGGAGACTTTCCCCTGCTCCGACAGTGTTCCCCTCACTTGGGAAGGGCACTGTAAAGGAGGGAAAAAAAAGTAAACAGCCAGCAGAGAAGCGGAGGGATCAGTTTTTGAGGAGCTGTATGAGTATGTTCAGGGTGAAAGACTAGATGTGGCAGTTCTGGGGAAAGGAGCTGTAGTAGAAGACAACGGTGGTAAGGAAGAGAGGGCAGAGGGAAAGGAGGTGGTGGGAAGGGTCAGGATTCAAAGATGAGCCAGACCGGGAGACACAAAGGATGGGGAAGTGTCCTGGTTTGAGGACATTGCAATGAGGAAGGGAACAGAGAAGAAGGATATGTGAGATGTGAGAAAAGAGGCCAGAGAGGAAGATGACTAGTGCGGCATCTAGCTTTGCCTAAGTTTCAAGGCTGTTTGATGTCCCTGAGAACCTAAAGCTGAGCAGCACAGCTTGGCTCTCCTCCTCCCCTGCTGCCATCCCACGAGACGTAAGAGCTTTCTGCTGCTCTTGGGGAAGGGGGTTCACCCAGGTGTTAGTCCAGAGCACTGCTGTAGGACTGCAGGGATCCTAACTGTTGTGGTAAACCATGTGAGGGTCTGATGAAATTCTGGGCTTCCTTCTGTTTTAAAGATTATAGGTTGGCTTTTGTTTATTTTTATTTGGGAAAGTATACTTTTCAGAAGAATTCTTTCTAGGGTATCACCAAGGTGGCAGAATCACAGCACCCTGACCAAAGTCAAAGATGCTGCTGCAGTTTGACTTCACTCTTTGTGTATATGCACAATAGATGTAATAACTTTGGAAAGCTTAACTTTGCAACCTTCCTATTCCATTATCATAATTTTTAAGGCAAAGAATATGCAGACACTAGTCCAAGAGGAACAGTATAGCAGCAATTATGATAATGCACTTTAATGACTACTAGCTTTCAGCTTCACACTTATTTGAACTTGCTCTGTTTTTCTTCTTCATAATACAAATTTATTCCTGGTAAGTACTAACGTAGCTCCATTTTCATAGAATTCCATAGAGGAGTTTAAGGAAGCTTCAGAAGAAAAGAATAGCGCAAAATGGAAAAAGTGAATCAGGTGCCTGTGATTTATACAAGGCAGATTTCCAAGATTATTGAATTTCACTTCTAAGGTCAGTGCAGCATTCTGTAATGGAGAATAAACAGGCGCTCACTGGAGTCAGTGATTCATTGAAAAGTAAGAAGTAGTAAGGGTAACCAGATATTTTCTTGAAAGTACAATAATCTGAACTACAGTTTATAGGAAAAGAAAGTACGTTACTGTTTCATAATTATGGCAGAAAATGCATTTGTGCTATAAAATTAAGTAACTATCCTTAATAAAACTGATTTTAAATAAAAGAACATTTTTACAGCTTGCATAAATGGGATCATTTCCCATTGCTTTGTGCTTTGTTGAGTTTTTGCTTGTACAATTTTGGCTTGTACAAGGTGGGAATAAATATTAAGTATTTATACTAAATAAAAATGGTGGCATTTCTATTTATTCACAAAAGTCTAATGACGTAAGAAGGAAGGTAGAGAGAAGATGTCCCAGAAATTATGTTCCAAATGCTATAAACTATACATGAAGATGAAATCCTCAAAATGTTTTTTAGATTGGACACACTAGTAAAATCCTACCAACTGTGCTATTAAAATTCCTCCCCCCCTCCCCTTATACAACAGTAAACAAATAAACTCACTTCAGGAAAATACACTTGAAGTAGTTCCCTGCTCAATTAAAACATTTTCCTATAGATGTGCATATGTGTCTGTGTAGTTAACTATTATTGTATATGGACATGAAGTTAGGGATACATTTAATTTTCTTGCTTTACTTTGACATTGCTTTAATGGGGGCATTTACATAATGCAGGAAATCAGGGCTTGCTGAGACCAAGTGCCAAAATTACACCTATGGTTTTGTGACTGTACCCAGTGTATTTCTTTTCTTCATAGGATTTATTTTCCTTTTATCTCACTCTGCATTTCTGTGTCTCTCTGTAGTCTTTTTTACTGAATCCTTCTTCTCTCTGGTTTTCAATGGATTTTTTTTCCCTGAGCCTCTTTTGAGTAAAACATGGACCATATCATATTTCAATCTGAATAGAAGTTTTGCAGTGTGTGAAAAGGAATAGGTCTGCTGTTAGACTGAGGCAGGACAAATCTCTACTCGCTACACTCACAGTCAGAAAGTCCCTAGGTTATAAAGCTGCCTCAGTCGTCACCCAGGTCACCCCAGGCCCTTATCTCAGTTTGACAGAAAGAAGGGGAGAGTTGCATTGATTTACACTTAAAATTTCTTCTTGAAAAAAAAGCACCATGGATTCCAGACGTTTTGGGTTTCGATGCATGTGTAAAAATAAAACGATATTTTAATACTTACTTTTTTTTTTACCAGAATTGAATTTTGGTTTTCAGTTAAACACAAGAATATATTATTTTTGTACATAAATGTGGTTATCTTAGTGTTGTTAACACTGATGTAGCTCAAGCGTGATATGTATAAACATAAACTTTTGTCACTGTTTTTTTTCATTGGTAGAAAGATAAGCTATTACTATTAAGACTTAGCACAGAACATTAGTATATTCTGGAGGCAAAATGTAACACAGACAACATTAATTATACCACATGGAATGTTATAATAAAGTACCTTCTAACATACAGTGTGACTATAAAGAGCACCAAGAGCAGCAGCCTTTCTTCATAAATCTCACTTAAAAATAATAAAACGTCACTATTCTTCCGAGGCTTCTTCCAAATAATAAATTTTAAATTTAAGCTGGACCATTGAAACAAGCAAGCCACAACCCATATTTTATTTTGTCAGCGAATTCCATGATGACACTGTATAATGAATTTACAATGTACAGATGTGGGACTCGGAGGGACCTCTTGGAGCTTTAAACTCTGTCCTTAAAATAATGAAGGAAAACTGGTTGACAGCCATCTATAAACACAGACACACAGTTTTCCTGTTGGTGGACAGATAATGAATTCCTAATAACATGCTAAATGCATAAGCTCTTCTAACCTCAATCTGCTATGCTACAGCATCTCTTCACAGTGGGATAATGCAAAAGAATGTTCTTATCTAGATAGCAGAAAAAAAAAATACTTTTAAAATGCCACTGGACACCAGCAAGGCCCACATATATTAAAGATATATATTGCCATCTTTGACATGACCTTGCCTCTTGAAGTATTTCATATAACCAGTAATAGAATTTTTTTTCCTAAAACATTTGCCAAGAGTGCTTTAAATGGAACTATCATTGGGAGTCATATACACATTTAAAAAGATTTGGGCTGCTCTTCAAGAATTACATATGCCTGAAAAAATGCTTAAAAATTGTATTCCTATATATGTGAACTGCACAGAAAAAGTATGAGCTTGTACTGGTTTCCATTACCCCTGGATTTCTTGCTACGCAATATATGTGGCCTACCCACATCCAAAGGCCATAGGGAAGGACCAACTGTAATACATACTGTGTCCAGTTTACAAAAGACTCCAGGTCCTGTGTCCCCTTAAAATGTTATGTGTGACAGTACAGACTTCTGTCAGTATTTGTTAAGAGTCTGGCTGGCGTTTGGGTCTGTGAAGAATCACTTATTGCCTGATGGAGATGTTTCATGTGAGCTATGGCTCTGTGGAGTACAGCTGTTAGGGGATAGTATTATCAGTCAGGATAAAGATAAGTAGGATTCCCTCAATATCTCAAAACGACCTACTGATTACTTGAAACTCATGTAGAACCACTACTGATCTGGAAGGAAAATATTTTACAGACAGTACTCCTCACTATTGATTGCTTACTCAGATATTCTGATTAATTTTGGTCTTCTAGCTTCCCACATAGAATCATAGAATGGTTTGTGTTGGAAGGGACCTTTAAAGATCACCCAGTTCCAACCCCCTGCCCTGGGCAGGGACACCTCCCACTAGACCAGGCTGCTCAAAGCCCCGTCCAGCCTGGCCTTGAACACCTCCAGGGATGGGGCAGCCACAGCTTCTCCGGGCAACCTGGGCCAGTGTTTCACCACCCTCACAATAAAGAATTTCTTCCTGATATCTAAAACTACCTTATTTCAGTTTAAAACTGTTACCTGTCATCCTATCACTACACTCCCTGATAAAGAGTCCCTCCCCATCTTTCCTGTAGCCCCTTTAGGTACTGGAAGGGGCTCTAAGGTCTCCCCGGAGCCTTCTCTTCTCCAGGCTGAACAGCCCAACTCAGCCTGTCTTCACAAGAGAGGAGCTCCAGCTCTCTGATCATCTTCGTGGCCCTCCTCTGGCCACATCATGGTCACATAGTCATGAATGTTTTTCCTTATGTTATTCTTACCAGTCAAGCTGGCATCAAGTTAAGTCTTGGTCAGTGGTGTCTGGAAGCTGCATCCAACGCTTCAGTTTAGGAGTTGATACAGAGAGAGTCTGAAATCTTAGCACCTGTGCTGTTACGAAATCTGGAGAGCATGGCTAAGCTACCTTCACAGAGTATTTCTCACCCTAGATTTCCACTTGACTTTTGTTTGATGTTGCTGGGATGGCTGTCTTGGATTCATATCACCCAGTGCATTGTGAAAGTGAAAATGATTCTCACCTTTGGCCCACAAAGGCTTTTATCTTCTAAAAGCCTCCTCTTAAAAAATTACTTACTTAAAATATTGCATGAAGAATGAATCATAATATGATACTACTTTGTCTTTCTACATAACCTTCCATCCAGTTTTGTACTCAGAAATTATTTAGCCATAGTACAAATATCTCTAGGGCAGATAATTCGAATCCTATGTCAGTAAACCTTGCCAGAGTTTCAGAAATGTCCATTAAAATTTTTTTCTGAGCTTATTCAGTGACCTCAGTCATGGAAGCTGACAGTATAGAAGTTGCTGTGGACAAACTTGTATGAAAGAGATAAATGAACTGGGCATTATCTACGTGAAGATGATACTTTGGATCATAATGGGGAAAAATTAAGCCACAAAAGGATGACAGTGCTGAAAAAGCAGAGGCAAAGCATCTGTAATTCAACACTAAATATCAGCACTGCTAACAAACTAATACCACTAATACAGTTAAAATTAAACTATTTTAGAGACGTTTCAGAAAGCCACAGGATATGCTTCAAGCATTACATCTGGAGTGTACAAAGCTGCACAAAAATTCAATTTAAAGTTGACAGTGGCCCAAAGTCCCCTGCATCCAAAGGTCATCACAGCTTCATTACAATGGGATTAACTAAAGCCTGCTTGAGAAGTAGTGGCTAGGGACAAGGTGAAAGGAATACTCCGCAGTGGACAGTAGAACATGGGAATTCACAGAATTAATCGGAGCAGTGACACCATCTGTTGCATGTGGCATCATCTAATGTATTACTGACTGTATGGGTTTGGTACAGAAAAGTGTTGAGTGGGAGAAAAGCCCCAGTGGCGCTGGTGACTGAAGTGCAGCCCTAGCTCTGATTTAAAGGGTCTCGTGCCATGTATTTGCAGTTACATCAAATAATATAATACAAGGTTAAATATAATGGGTTAAATATAATAGCAGGCTACAGGAGTAGTGGGACTTTTTGTGTTGTTTCTGGATTTATCCTACAATTTTCTCATTTCAGCAGAAGGGCTGATGATCTCAGTCTTGGGGAATATCACATGGAAACGCACACTAGCTGACCCCAGTGTAACAGCAGGATACAAGGAGAGACACATGGGTCAGAAGTCTTTCTTGGGGAACATGTGGTTCAGTTCAGGTCAGACTTCTCAGGCCTGCACAGATGATCAGGATAAGGCTCTTTATGTGACCAATCATCAGGAGACACAGAAGGGAAATACTCATGGAGAGACTGGGAATTCAACTGAGTTACTGGAAAAGACCAGCGTTGTTGAACTTTCAGGCTCTGCTATGGAATTTGGTAAACTGAAAGGTTCTTGCAGTAGGATGGTTTTAACTGTTTCTGGTGCCTCCTTTAAATATAAGGATGAATTCTCTGCAAGGTTTTTGCATAGACCTGATTCTGCCAGTTTAAGGCCACAGGAACTTCAGAAAGATCCCAGCTGTGACTGCTCCTGGGGATTTATTTTAGGAAATTTGCTTCCATGTTAACAATCACCAACACAGAGTAGAAATCTGCACCTTTTATTTTTAGACTCTTATTAAGATCCTGGCGTCGAGGATAGCATCAAGTAAGAAAGAGGAAAACATGCCCTTGATATATTTCCAAGCGGTTCCGTTGTCACAGACTTACTCCTCCACTGCCAGGAGGCAGATGAGTTGTTCCAGTAATTCATTACTCACTCTGGCTTTTTTCTTCTCTTAGGAAAAATATTTATCCCTAAAGAAAAGCCCCTAGAAACCCACACAGAAGAGAAAGTGACCCTGGATCCAGAACTAGAAGAAGCCTTGGCCAGCGCTTCAGATACCGAGCTCTACGACCTTGCAGGTTAGATAATATATAGGTATGATCTTCCGACATACACATCCAGTTCTTCTCTGCCTGGCCCTGCCACCGGCAGTGTCTCAAGATCATCTCCCAAGTACCTGCTGTTCCACTGTACAGACCAACCTGTGTGCTGCACATTGCCCATGAGGACATCAAGTGTGACTTGATAGCTGCTTCATTTTAGACATCTCTCATCTAATTATAAGTGATGTGGCAGGCGAGGAGAGAAGATGAACCAGTTAAGATAGTTTGGGGAAGGGAAGGGTCAAGACGGTAGACTGCAGGCTGGAGTGTTTGCATTGTAGTGGAGACCATTGATCTACTGTGTCCACATTGTCTGTAGCATACTAGTGCTACCTCCTCTCAACTCTGACATCCCAAATGGCAAAATGAACTTGTTAGAGGATGCAATGGATGAAGATCCTACATCAATGAGGAAACTGGGAATCTAACCCCTTGAATCAGCAAATTGGTGGCCAGCCGATTAGACGTGCCTAATTTCACCACTTTTAATTCTTTTCCTTTAATCCAAAGTATAATCTCATGTTCTAGAGTGTGCACAAAGGAAATAATTTTGAAATGTATCCACTTGCATAAATAACATTTGAACCTACAGTATAACAAAGGCCAATCTGTAGTTCTTCAGCCAGCTGTGATTTTCAAGCAGTTCATATCATGGGTATATCATATGTTTATGCTAGTAAAAGATTATCATCTGAATCCCTAATTTGGGAAGAAGCAAACCAGCCAGGGCTGGTGAGATTAATGTCAATGGGTCATCCCGAAACCGTGCACAAGCTAGTGGTGAGACTCCCCATGGAACCGTTGACATCTCCTGCCTTTTCCACCCAGTTCAGAGTGGATCCTACCCTTCCCTGGGCTCTTTGAGGTCCATGGTCTATCTTTTTGGGCACTAGCCTACACAAAATTTTGGTGGGAGAATTTCAACTCTATTAAAATTTTTTTGTTTTTCATTTGGAAAATCCAAGTGAAATATTTTAGCGTATTAGATTAATCTGAATCTGTGTTAGATCAACATTAATCTCAAAACTCTACTATATTGTCGTATTGGAGGACATGATCTTGACATTATCTTCTGTAATTCCTGGCTACACCACACATTTCTAGATGCATTAGCCTTGGCTCTCAGCGAAATGTGGTGTATTACAGGATTATAATTATATTTTATAATTATAATTATGGAAGAAGTGTCATCAAACACAGAACAATTTATTCTTTGACACTATGGAAGTTCATTTGCAGAAAAGATAACTCTCTCTGCAGCTTCTTTTATGGAGTTATGATTTTTTTTGTCATTTCTCTCATAATAGTTTATATTCTATAACTATGTAAGTCCTGGAATATATTCTTTTTTTTCCCCAAGTATGTTAGCTTCCATGTGCTTCTGTAAGAAACCCCAGTGTGAATGCTGATTTATTAAGCCAACCACACTTACAGTCAAATTCTTGGATATGTCAAACAATACAACAAGGAGCAATAGGACATTCAGGTTGTATAGTATAGAAAAAAAATTATTAGGTATGTAGCACTGAAACAAGTTACGCAAAGAGATTGTGGGATTTCCATCCCTGAATGTTTTCAGGATCTAGCTAGACAAAGCCATGGCTGACCTGGTTAATATTGGCAACACCCCTGCTTGAGGGTGAGGCTGGACAAGATGACCCATAGTAGTTCCTTCCAGCTGTCATTTCTGTGATATGCATACTACACCGCTTCATTTGTTCAAAAACTTACATTAAAATGTCTGTATCTCCAGTATTCAGACCCCTAAAGACTCTCCCTACAAGCAAGCATGACTCAGAGTTAGCATTTTATACGGGGTTTTTTGTTTGGGGAACAAAACTAGAATTTGTAGCAGATATTTTTCTCCAATCTTTGTTCCTGCCATTAACATCCTGTTCCTGGTATTTACACATTTTAGCTGTTCTTGGAGTGCACAACATGGTCAACAACCCAAAATTTAATGAAGGAGGAGCCCGCACTAAAGATGGAAAAGGAAGCGTGAGAAGTAAGCAAGCAGATTTCTCTTGTGGGCTATATGTTATCTTTAGGGACTTGTAAACCTGTAAGTTGGGTGTATTGGTCTAATTTAGTGTAATGTAACTTGACCTTACCTTGACTGATCTAATTAATCATGAGGGGAAGCTCTTTAAAGTAAATATAATCTTAATATTCATTATCTATAATGACAACAGTACTATGCAAATAAATCATTCCTAAGGAGCTTTGTTTTCCTAGAGAGCAATAACTGGACCTGCAGAGGTGCTTGAAAAGATGGGAGTAT
Source organism: Dromas ardeola (assembly GCA_013398915.1). Taxonomy (NCBI): domain Eukaryota; kingdom Metazoa; phylum Chordata; class Aves; order Charadriiformes; family Dromadidae; genus Dromas; species Dromas ardeola. The sequence goes on along the minus strand of VYZM01020096.1, from coordinate 206,754 downwards.
TTAAGAAGCCAAGACATATATATTTTCACCCCACTTCAGTTTAGGCAGCAGACAGAAAGCGCAGCGTGCTGTAGCCAAGGGGTGGCCAGGGCGCAGGCCAGGCCATCTCGCCCTGAGTCCCTACAGTTCCGCAACTGCAGAACGACTTGTAACCATGGGGCTGGAGCATGGCAGAATCCCTGGCGGAGTCACATCTCTGACCACAGTCACGTCAAGCTGCCTTCACAGGGAGGCAGAGACCATATGGATGTGATCCTGCCCCGGCTGCGCTCTTGTCTACTACCTCCACCTTCGTCCTGTGGCAGCGTATTTGAACGTTTCCTCTTATAGGGCTCCTTAGGTACACAGAGAGTGTAATTGTTCAGGAAATCCCCCAACAGAAACTGCTGTAGTTACTAAAACCAAATCCAGAAATGTTTGCTCTAAATAAACAGACCTTTGGTGAATCAGAACTTATCTCAAAAACCAACAGGAGGTTGGATGGGGTGAGAAATGGGTATGTCTGAATTCCAAGTTTTTCTTGAGAGCTGCCAAGCCTGGATCCAGAGCTCATCACCTCCAGGCTCTGGGGTATCAAGTGGACTAAACTTTGCTTTTTAAGACAAAACTATGGAATGCTCTTTTCTAGGGAAGCAGTACTCAAAAAATGTTTTCTTCTTGTAAGGCCATGAGAACAGCATCTATCTTTACCAAGGACTTTCATTTCCATCCTTCTTTACTAAAGGGGAGGTGGGAAAGTAGACAGGACACCATGTCACTTCATTTTTCTCAGGATTAAGGCTGCTCTGCAAGCCTCCCCAGCGGGGCCCTGTGCAAGCTGCCGTCTATCTCATAACAGGCAACTGCATGCATTACTAATCCACATAGATTTCAGAATATTTTTGTTGTACTGAGTCAAAATGTCAGCTATGTGAGTCAGCTAAACTATGCTCCAATCACAGACTTAAGAACAGAAAATCATCGTCACATCACTTTATTCTTTGGTCCAAAAGCAATACCTTGCCTTAGCCAAGTGAAATGCTTCAGTGAAAGAGGGAGACATCTCAAAAGTTGCCCATCAATGTGGCAAAACAGCACCATTATTAAACAAGATAAAAATCACGGGAAGCAACAAGAAGTAGAAAGTGAAAAATACTGCTAACTCTAGACTGAGTATACTGCGATGGCTAACCTGAGGACAGGGTGCAAGTCTCTCCCCAGGTCCCAGCTTGGCAGGGTGTTGCCACAAGTGCAAAAAATGCTTTGCGGGTTTTTGTTTACTTTCCATCCTTGCCTCCAAGATAGTGTGAATTCTCTATATGCATTTTACCAGTAGTTTTCGATTTCCTACTCCTTAGAAAGGCTGGAGTGTTATTCAGTGTTATTATTGTGAAGTCTCTCAGGGAATTAGGAAAAAAAATGTTGAGGGTAAAAGGGAGCAGAGTGAAAACCAGCTCAAGGTTTGTGTATGACTGTCTCTACTAAGAGTATGAGTTCTCAAAAAAACACTTGGTTTTCTTTTGACCCATGATATGCCATGAACTTTACCCATTGCACTGAACAGCAATGCTTGAGTAGACTCAAGCACAAGTCTTCAATATCCCTCACTGTCTGCAACATAAAATAAAAGGGTTTAAACATACTTGTGGTCAGTAACATATTCCTTTCTTGCCTCTAGTGGCTTCAGTGGTCAGGGTTTATAAATTAATCTCCACAGCTACATGCGTGGGAATTAGAAGTACTAATTCTGTTCTCAGCTATGATTTTTATGCCTCTCTAAGAATATTTATAGCTCATAGCTTCTAGCATTAAAAACTGTACCTCTTTGGATCATGAATACTCAAAGACTTCATAAATCTTGGTGCTGGCAGACGGACTTGCTTTTCATGCTTTGATAGTTTTATTATTTAGAAAGTGCAGATGTTGCAATTTTACAAGAGCTAATTGAATTTATCGTAAGGCTGATAGCATTAGCCGAGAGAAGGAAACTGAGGGGCCTCCTGGTCATGGCCCTTTGTGTTCGCACAGTCTGTTCATAGGTGCAGGGACATTTTCTCACTAATGTGATGGGAAAGTTCTGAGCACACCTTCCTCTACAGGTGCTAGGCAAAGAACAAAGCAGCCCTTGCAGTATATTACATCCTATACAATAGTCTTTAAAGCTGCTTTGGCTCAAATTAATTGTACCTGCACTTTTGTACATAAAAGGAGGAATGTGCGCGTGATGATACTGCCCAGCCACTGTGACCGTAGCCTCCAGTGGCATGCCTCTGGGTGCACAGAAGGTGCAAGGGGCATGTTAGGGATAACGGGGCTAATATACCTGTTTCCAAATTTTGTGGTTCATATAAACCCTTTCTTGAACGCTACAGTACAAACCTAAATGGGACTTGAAAAGCCAGACTGTTAGTGATGATGCCTGCTCCTCACATCAACGTTGCATGAGATTTTGTGTTGCAGATGTGGTGAAAGGTGAAAAGGTCAAGCCCATCTTTGAGGAGCCACCTAATCCGACCAACGTGGAAGCAAGTCTACAAAGGATAAAAGCAAATGATCCTAGTCTGACAGAAATTAATCTCAACAACATAAAGGTAGATGCTGTGGTTACATTTATGTCATCATAGGAGGGTTTATTCAAGTATTTCCAAAGCCTTTGCCTTTTATCTTCAAATTTTGTCTCTCTCTACTGTTCAGAAGAAGCAGGACACGTAGGAAGGAGGTGTGGAGGGAACTGTTGTAGAGGCTCCAAGGTCATCAATGCTTGAAATTGAATTAGATGCCAATTAAAAGCCCAAGGGGTGATTTCCTCTGGCTGCCTTCCTTTAGCAGACTGTAAAGCAAGGTATCTCATGGGCACTATGTAATCATCACTGGCCAAATTCAATTAGCCCACACCTGCAAATGGAGGAGGAGCTGGCACATGGAGACTGAGCAACCAGCAGCAAAATTGGAAAGTAGCTCAGAGATCAGTGACATGCTTGCGTTGGCCTGACCCAATTAAAGGCAGTGCTGACATCCCATCCTAGCACAGGCCTCCACGGGTCTCTGAAGGCCACTATGAGCAGAGCACGCGTTGTCCCTTCTGAGATACTCTTAAAAGCATCAGGGATGTTTGAATTGCATAGACTGTAGCTGTTAATCAATCCATTTGATAATAATTTAAATCAGTGTCTAGCGATGTGACTGGCTTTCCTAATTACTGGATTTATCTTCTTAATGCAGAATATTCCTATTCCAACACTGAAAGAATTTGCAAAAGCTTTGGAAAGCAACACGCATGTGAAGACATTCAGCCTTGCAGCTACTCGAAGCAATGACCCTGTAGCTATTGTAAGTTTAAACACTGTCTGGAACAAACCCACAACAATTTTTAAGTAGGTCTATGTCTGCTTTAGGATGCATTCTTTATTTTCCCTTGCAGAATTTCCCTGTGACTATGCAAAGCGGAAGTGTGATCTCTTCTGATCTACCTCTATGTTCTTCTAAGCCTTTTTGTGTTTCATTTCTTTGTAGGTACTAAGCCACGTTTTGCAGATTCTCTATTATTCCCTGAAACTCTCAAGACGTTGTCTCATGTTCCCTCTTTCTGACCCCTCAGGCATTTGCAGATATGTTGAAAGTGAACAAAACACTGAAGAGTCTGAATGTAGAATCCAACTTCATCACTGGGACGGGTATTTTGGCACTGATTGATGCACTGAAAGAGAATGAATCCCTGACAGAGATTAAAATTGACAACCAGGTAAAGAGAGACCATTGAGCGAGTCCACTTTGCCCCCCTTCTATATAGATTCCCAGAGGGTTCTCCTAGAGGCCTCTGGCAAAGTCAAGCCAGCCTCTGTGGCTCAGTCATTCTGCAGTTCCTGTCCCATGCCCATGCAACCAAACTGGAAATCTAAATAAAACTGGTCAAAGCCAAATATAAAACCCAGAGCAAAATCTCCAGGGACGGGATTCTCTGTAGTTTGCAGCACAGCAATGAAATACAACCACTTATTTTCCTCTCATATGAAAACAAGTATTTTGTTTCTTTTGGGGATGTTTCACCACATCACCGACAGAGGCAGCAGCTGGGGACAGCTGTAGAGATGGAGATTGCCAAGATGCTGGAGGAGAACTCCAAGATTCTCAAGTTTGGATACCAGTTCACAAAGCAAGGTCCGAGAACCAGGGTAGCAGCAGCTATCACTAAGAACAACGATCTGGGTAAGATGCTACTACATCTACTCATCATTTGTTTATGTGAGCCAAGCCTTGACCTTCCTAGACACATCTCTTCCTGTCATACATAAGATTGACTTTTAACTCTACAACATTCCATCTGCTAGATGTGAGGGCTGATGCATAGCTCTGCAAACTCTAGAGCGGACAACAGCAAGATCTTTCTGTGATTAGGAGCCACTATTCTTCTTCTCCCACTCCTTCTGGGAAGGGGAGTTATTTCAGCCTTTTCTATGAAGCACCCTGGATTTCCAGCTGCCCTGTCAGCTGTTTTGGCCAGTAAGCAGAGAGCCAAACCCATCCTGTTTGTTCAGTCCTCACCTCTTTGCCCTGCCCATCATGACAGACCAAGCCTGCCCAACCAAGGGAACAGAAAAGGCTTTCCTGCCTGTGTGACCAAGTACAGGCAAAGACAATAAAGCTTTGCAAGTTTTACCTGAGCGTGACATGCTCTGCCCCGTGTGCTCAATAGAGCAGAGTAAGAAGGAGATGACTAGGCAGGAGTAGTTTACAGTAAGAAGGAAAAAAAAAATTAACTATGTGTTTTTAATCAATTCTAATTCAAAGTGAGGTGTCAAACCATGATGCCTTTGCTGGCTTCAGCTTGGGTTTCTCTCTGTGAGAACTGAGATAAAAGTTGAGCTAGAACCTATTTCTTTCACACATACTTTTATCTTTTTGCAGTTTTAATTTTTAGCAGTACTTAAGCATTCCAGTGATATACTAGTGGTCCTGAAACTATTAGTGTCCCAGAATGGTGTTTGAAACGTCTCTCTAACAGAGAAAGACCTTTTTTTTCTCCCACTGTTTAACCCGTTGCCATTAGACATATGTCCTGTACCTAATCTTCATTTTCCTGCTTTTGCATTGTGTGGTTTTGTTCAAGATTTAGTAAGACAGAATAACTTAAAGAATTCAATAGAATAAAATAAATGAAGCAACAAAACAGTGAAAGCAGACACAAATGACTGATGTTACACTGTAGACTTTGGAATAATGCAGTCTGCCAAGAAAGCACTATGAAATAAACCTCCTGATAGTACAGTAATGCAGTAATATATTGTTGTTATTGGCTTTCTGTAGTGAAAAGTGTTCATTCATCCAGTTTTACTGCTTTTGTTCTGTCCTTCAGCAGTTCAGTATCAGGAAGAGGACATGACAGTTTGATGTAACACCAAATTTTGTATCACGGAAACAGAGAACCTCACTAATCTTATCTGGCCAAGTCAGAGAAGACTCAATACATTTTTATTAGGGTATGGAGTAGCAAATGGTGCGCAACTAGACCTGCTCTATACCAGCTGAAATGTATCCTAAGTGCTGTAAAAATTCACAGAGGGCTGCTTGTCAAAATAACACTGCCCATAGCACAAAGCTCATCACTATCTGCTTTGCTAAATGGCAACTTCAACTTACTTGGTTTCTAGTGAGAATCCAGAGTTAATTAACTTACTATCAGATGGCTGATGCAATCAGAGCGTGTGAAGTTTAAACAGATAATTTAAGGTCCAGTATGATGTTTTCCTTTTTGCCAATACTCACTGATATCAGTACTTAAGAGTACTTCAAATTATTTTCTAAAAGGGGATGATTATTGTTTACCTATATAGTATACACTGGTGCAGTTACAAAAGTTAGTAATTTTTGGTGCCTAATGCTTAACTAATCCAGAGCACTGCCACGCGGACTAGAGCAAACCAGTATCAACTTAGCTGGAACACAGTGGCTTTTAAATGAACAATACAACCTGTAACAAAAATCTAAGGGGAGCCATTGGGAGGAAGCACTGGAAATGGTGATTTCTTCATCGTCTGAAACCTTAAGTCAGAATCTGATTTTTATAGGAGATGTATTGATATGAACACTTGATGATACAGAAAAGTGCAGTTTAGATACAATTGTTTTGTTTAGCATTAAGATCTGTTAATTACAGCATTTATGGACATAATTCTTCTGAGTATTTCTTAGAGTCTTCCTCCTTCCTGTTCATGTTACTGGGAAGGCAGTGTGTCAGCGAGAAAAGTCCTTAGGCTCTCAGGAAAGCAATAATGACTGCTCTTTTCTTGTTTCATTGGTCTAGTTCGTAAAAAGCGGGTGGAAGGAGAGCGGCAGTAGCCACGCCATAGAGGATGCCAGGCAAGATTGGAGGCCACTAACAACTGCAGTCTCAGTGTGCTCACTGGTCAGAAGGGAAAGCACTGGAAAACCATTACAATGGGATTTATTAATTGTGTTAATGTCTGCTTTTAACCTTGAAAACACAGTCTGTTCTTTTCAAATTTTCACGGTTAATTTAATTTTTATGAGAAAGAATCATAGTTGGTTTGATTTTAATGAAAAGACTGTTTTGCAGTATCTGAAGCCAATATGCAGAATCTTAATTGTGTTACTGAGCTTAACATCTAGTGACTCTGATCCCTATTTTAGACACTTTTGGGTATGTTAAAATATGATCTTGTGTATGGGTAAGGGATTCTCTGCTGAAAACAGAAATTTTAGGGCCAAGTTCTGCAATGCCTTATGTTTGTGAATAATCCTTACTTATATGTGTATAGTCCTGCCGAACTGAACCCTGCAAAGGGATGGTCCCAGGAGTAGAACTAGTAATGCCAGTACAAGTTTGCAGGATCACAGCCTTGAGCCTCTCTCCTGCAGTGGGATCTGGGCAGCTGGGACCGCGTTGGCACAGCGCCCTTCTACCTTCTAGGGTCTCCACCTGTCCAGCTCCAGGTGCAGGATCACGCCTAGACCTATAAACATTGTCAAAGCCTACTTGTTTACATAAGCTTAGGTTAGGTGGATCATTTCACAATGTTACGCTGATATTTGTTATCCTTACTCCACACTGTAAAGTAATATTAGTGCTGCCAATCCTATAGACTTTGAATGTTTTGGGGTTTTTTGTAGGCCAACAGGTTTTTATTTGCTACTAGAATGCACATTTTACAGCTATTAATCTAAACAAGTATTCTGAGCAATATTTGTTTTACTTTGAGCCATGCATTTGACTTTTTTTTTAGTTCTGGTATTTATGTACATTTGTTGGTATTATAGAACTGTTCTCAGGACCTTTAGATGAAGATTAATTAAATAGTGAATCCAGGAGAGCAGCTGTGCTACCAGGAAAAAACACTAAAAGGGTAGTTGTGACAACTATATAACTTACATTTATAGGCTCCGGTTCGGGTTTGCCCCTGTATCACAAGTCACCTAGGTATTTGCATCAGCGCTTAGCTGAATAAGGGCAGATTAAAGCATAGACACAAATGCTTTGCTAAATCAGGGCCTTAACTCAGATGCCGGACATAATCTTAACCCAGTGGAAAACACTTGGGAAGCAGCAACTAACCCTGATGCTCAACAGCATCAAAATTTTAGTAATCAGTCTGACATTTCATTTTGTGTATTTTACAGTCTAAAACTGTTCTCTACCACTGTTTTATCACTGCCAACAGTTGTCTCTGACTAACCGCCAGAGGTTCATTTTGGTTACACGTAGGCATGCTGTAAGAGCTCAGGGAGCCGCAGGTTAGGTGTGTCACACATACCAATGCTTTCAGAAAGCTGCAGACATGCACCTGGGGATAGTGCTGCTCCCTGGGAAACACCAGCCACTCCTCCGAGAGCTCCTTTGGGACACCAGGGATGAAGCACTGCGTCCTTCATCTGGGTGACAGGACAATGCTGGAGGTCAGGGTCACTCCTGACCCGGGGGTCAGAGCTGTGAGCCACTGTGCAGCTGGGCATCCAGGGATTAGAAACCGGGGGAGCCCTAGGAGCAGGCGGTACATGTTGGACATACTTCCCTGCAGGATGTTTTCATGACCAGTGCTGGTGTGGAAGCTAACAGGATGAACCCTCCCTCCGTGCCTTTTGTAATGGAAATGAGTAGGTCCAAGACAACACTTTTCCTGTTGGATACTGGTGTTCATGATGGAGTCCAAACTGAATGATATACACTTAAATCCCACTAAAAAAGGTTGCTAAAGTGGTCTGCTGAGCTGGGATGTAAAGTGCAGTATCCCTGGAGAACACCCAGTCTTTACAATTTCCACCTTTCCCTCCTTTCCCCAGAACAGGGCTGAAACCTTTGCTTTGCAAGTGAAAAACGCAACACACGGGACTCTTGCTGAGATTTTCCCTGGATCCATGCAGGATTTGCTGTGAAAAACTTTGATATCCCATTAAAAAAAATGACAAGTTCTGTAACACAGTCATAACTCTGCATGGGCTTAAATAAACAGCCCTTAAAAAACATGGAGATTGGCAGGGGAATACTGGGTTTTGCAGCACCAAGTCTAATGGGTAGGAAGAATCCTCATACCGCAAACCAAAAGATTATGGTCACTGACAAACTTCAGTGATTAGAATCACACTGCCCCTATTTTCTTCTTCTTTTCCTTTGATCCGACCAAGGGAATCCCAACTATCAATCAATTTTTTTTAATGTATTTTGACGATTTTTTTTAAGAGTTTTTTTTTAAAGGTGGTACGTGTATGTGTTTAAGGGAAACAAGTGCAATCCATTTCTAGTCTTAATTGCCATTTAAAGTGTCGGTATTTGCATGCAGCAGTTTTGCAAGGATGGATTGGTCTGACTGCTTCATGATGTCTGCAGCATGTCAACCTGTACAGCTTTGCTCAGAGCCACACAAGTGGTTATAAAGTCAGGTGGCTCCATCCGTGTTAGCTACCGTTTGCATCGTGGACCAAGGTACCAGGCTGGGGAAATCCCTGTGGGCTCTCCGTCCCTTCTTTGGCCATGGCCTTTGCACAGGCATGTTTCCTCTGAAGGAAGGATTCCTCAGGCACTGCAGAGTATCATCTCCAACACCAGCCCCACCATGCACTAGCAGACAGTGCCTGGAGCTGTGCACCCCACGGCAGGGGACCTGGGAGGTCTGGCCTCTTCCAGCAGGCCTGAGGAGAACTCATAATCCCTGGCCGTTTTCTCCAGGCAGCTGCTGCTAGCCCCTGCCAGGGAGCTTGGTGACCACGGACATCTCTGTCCTGCTTCTTTTTGGCTTGGTTGTCACCTGGCCTTGAGCATCACAAATCAAACACTGCAAAAATATAAACATCTGTTCAATACAACAACAGCGCGCGGTGGTGATGCTTGAAGGCAGATTCTCATACTAATATAGGATTATTTAGCTGGTTAAAAATCTCTGTAACTAACACGAAGGGGGTCAGGACATGACTAGTTATTTTAAATTCCACTTTCAAGCAACACCTGGCATACTCAATGCTGAATGGGGAACAGGGACAGAAGAGTCCATTTTTCTTAAGCAAATATTCAGGAGTAACTTTGTCTATTTTTGCACATTGCTTCTCGTGTTGACAGCTTCGGTTTGGTTTGTATTTTTTATATATTTTTTCATGGAAAAGCTCAACTTTGTGCGTGTCCTAACATACATGTGAATTGTAACGTGCACTAAGGACCATATGTGTACATGTATAACTCTAGATGAAGATGTTATCTCTGGAACAAAAGTAATTGCATGCGCACAGTGTGGTGCATATTACTCAAGAGGAAGGGAATTACCATCCTATGTAACAGTGACTCCCCAGCATTGTGGGTTTTCTAAATAAATCTTCAAAAAGGATTTGGCTTTTGCAATTTCTCATGGATTTGTGCCTTGAATCAAGCCTCCCTTGATGCTCTGACGTTAGATTAAGCAGCTTTGTCCACTATGGCTCTTACAGCTTTCACTTGTTTGCATTATCTGCCAGGTTTCACCTTCTCTTCCCCGCACGTTACATGCACTGGGCTGGAGCTCTGTGAATGATGGTTGGGTGCTCAGAACCAGGACTGGGAGCAGAGAAACACGGATTCTCCTCCAAGGTTTAACAGACTCCCAGATTTACAGCAAGTTCATCATACCTGCCCATGCCTCGGCTTGCACACTCTAACATCTACTTAGTACTTTCCTGCTTCCTGACTCAGCGAACGCTTGTAAAACTCTGACCTTCTCAGAGGAAGATGCAGCAAGAGATGCACTTTTCTCTAAAGGAAATAAATGGGAAATTAAAACCTCCCATTTTCAGAATGTGTCACTATCTGAGATACTTTGGATCAGATTTCTGTGATGCATCTAGACATCTCTAACGCTGCACATGAAAACCCATGGTATTTTTAGGAGTGACTAGGTACCAGCTCTCACCAGCTGCAATGTAAGTTTAGATACATCAGATACATAAAGTCCTGTCCTTAGGCAGCTACATACCATAAGAATCCGGCCCAGGCATGCAACACCCTTTTGGGAACTTACATTCTTTTGAAAATTATGCCCCATATGCCGAGACTAGATTGTATTACTAGTGTTCTTTTATTATTATTTTTTTAATATATGCCATGGCTCTAAAAATAAGTACACAGTGAAAACTGAAGACAACCGAAAAGCAGAAATCTTATTCTACAATGCGTAATATTTTCTTTAGCTCTGGTTTCAATTTTTACAGCTCTGAAATTAGGTGACAAAGCAATAATAGATCTCTGCACACTGCTGTTCTTTTTTGAAGTAAAAAATGAGTGCAATTTATAAAAGGTTGCTGACATTGGAGCTGCACAGACTAGATTTCGTGTTTCCTTCATCATTAACTCAGGGAAGAGAGATTTCACTGTTTTGCGAAATTTAGAATCCAATTCAACTGTGTGAAGTTGCATGCATAAAATCACTATTCTCTGATCAGGGCCTTGCATACAAAACAGAGGAGAAGCACTATATCAAATTATCCCTCCTCAGCTAGCTTCTACTCAGAAAGCCTGCAAAGTGGGCTTTCCATGAGCATCAGGTAGAGAGGCACTTATTTCCTGCCCTCTCTTCTCCACACAGTGTCTCACCGATCTTCTATATGGCGCCTCGTTAGAATTTGACAGTGAGAACATACACTGATTTCTTCCAGGGTGTACACAGCTCTAAGCTTCTAGGGAATCAGGCGCATTGTAGAGTGCCTAAAGGCATAGACTGAGTTAATGAACTGTTAATATGACCCTTTGAACTGTTCAGTTGATCCTTAGAACTTAGGCTGCACTTAAAACACACTGCAAAATATACATAAAGTACACATGCATAAAAACAGTTAAAAAAGAAACCTCGGAACACCTCCCCATGAACAATGTGCTCTCTCTAATCCCAGGGAAATTCAGTTTACCCACAGAGAAACAAAACATCTTCCCTACTCATATAAAGACCACATTTACTTACGTCAATACTTTAACTCTGAAATCTCACAGTATCTTTCTACTTTTCCTCTCTTGCATGCCAAAAAAATGGATGAGAGACTTAAGAAAATGAGGAAATCTCATAGTGAAAGAAGAGGAGGTATCTGTGTCCCGGTATGTGGTTCTGCTGGGATTTGCGGAACCTAACATCAGAGGAAGTGCTCATGGGAACTATGCAGCGCAATTCCCAGATCCTCAGTCATAAGGGAATCAGAGAATACAGCTGCAGAGAAGCTTGTGAGGTCATGCACCCCATTTCCTATCTCCAAGATAGGGTTTTATTTCTACATACTTGATAGCTTTTGCGAAAAGACTAGTTTTGGTCCTGCATCCCTTTCATTACAGGGGTTGTGTTGAAGTCCCTTGGGATTTTGACTATGAATGCAATATATGCTAAGGAACGCAGATACTGTATCACACCTTCTCACTCTGAACCTTTATTTTAGGAATCAGATTCTTTGCTTGGACCCACTTCTTTTCAGAATGAATATTTCATGTATGAACAGTTGAAAAATAACTCATTTACAAAAAGAGGATTGGTACTATTCTTAAAGCCTCTGAGCATGCATCTTCATATCTTTCCTATTCCAATCTGCTCACTCCTCTCCCAAGCCTGAGCAACAGCAGGGCAAACTCCATGTGCTTCATTTTCTACAAGGAGCGCCAGGTCAGTCTCCCCATGGATGTGATACGGAGCGACAGCCTGAACTGCAGCAAGCGGCATTTACCACTGGCCATCCATCTCCTTCCGCTGCCACGCAGAAGGTCCCCGGCTTGCGTTCTTTTGATGCATCTACCCAAAAGTCAAACCTCCTCAGTTTTGACTGATACAGAAACTCCAGGGTGTAATACAACATCAATGAAGCAGAGGAGCAAGCTGACTAAGTTTTGTGCCATTCCGCAGTGGCTCTGACCTGTCTGCTTGCATGTTTCTCCAGCCGCAGCTCTGCACTCTATGCCCCGTGGCAAGCTGCTGCCAAACCTGCAGAAGGCTGGCACCCAAACGCAGCGCGTGGAGAGCACTGATGGTGGGCAGAGGAACAGGGCGAGTTCTCTGCTGGGTGTGAGGATGACGGACAGCAACCACAGCACCGTGCAGCGCTCAAATCAAGTTTTTAACTATTTTAATAGAGGACAGCATTTGCATATTAAAAAAAAACCACCACCAAGGAATCTCTGTCATTCTAATCCGTTTCAGCTATATCAAATGTTCATCTATGTCTGAATGGAGCAGAATGGTCAATGGCACTTAAGGTTTCCTATTTGAGGAAGAGAAGGAGGGGAAAAAACAGCTGAATTGTGTTCAGCTGGTTCCCAGCCATAGGAAAGTGCTTTAAATATTCATGCTTTTCTTGTCCATTCCAGTAAAGCAGATGAGCACAAACAAAAGCAGCATGAAGGGCCTCCCTTAATGAGGGTCTGTTTGTTTCTTATAGCCAGCTGCCTGACTTATATTGAGTCTGACATTAGGTAGACTCGTTCAATGAGCAAGGGAGGAGAAAACAAGGCTGTCAGATAAAGCAAATGCATGTATTGTTTCACTCTCAATCGTTTCTGATAATGACTGCACTGATACTATATTGAACAGAATCTGGAAGCAACATTTCATACTTGCAATTTTGTTTATTTCCCAGCCGTCACCACAGGTGCAGGTCACCTAAAAGCTGCCTAGACTCCCGATCTACATTGGTGAACACTATATATAAAGAATTCCCCAAACCTGAGAATCTTGCATTAATTCTGCCACTTGTCCATGAAAGGGTTATATACTCATCAGCTGTCTAAATCAGCATTAAGAGCTTTCAGATGATGATGGTGAAGAAAGAGGTCACTGCGTACAAGTGTCTGGTGAACTGGGGCATTGGCATTCTTGGTTAGTTTGTACTCCAGCAGTGCTGGCACGCTGCAGACACTGGTGTTAGTCATCCACATTAACTAGGTTGCTTAGAGGTTGAATGTGTTTTCTTATTACAGTTCACTGAACTCCGCGTTCAGGAGCAGAAACAAGAGACATGGGCAGGATCTGCCGGCGAGGCTCCCCCGCAGCCCCCCCCAGGCTGCCTGGCCCCGCTAGGCGGCACAGTCGCTCTGTTCCATTCCTGTATTTTTTCCTCCATGCTTTCAGCCTGCTTGAGGAAAAAAAAAAGTGTCATTAAATGTGCCGAGCTCACTAGAAAATAAGGATAGCCCCTCAAAATAATCTCCTTTAAATTTTGGTCTTCAGAACTGATTGCTCTGTGGGTGCTGATTAAAGCTCCAGTTAAGCTCTTTCTGTCTTTACACTCCAAATGCGCTGGTTGATCCAGGTTAACTACTGTGACATCTTCTTAAATGCACTGTGGGAAGTTTATAGTGTCTCTTCTGAGCCTGGAATAAGGTCAAGAGCACCTCGTATGAAGCTGGACCTGGCTATCACACATACAAGTTGCTCCCCTTGCCATGCTTTTTTGCGAAGTACTGATCTCATATTTGTGGAGAAATTTGTGGAGAAAAACCAGAGTGCCTGACAGAAGGGAAATGGAAGTTTGATGGCCATAAGCGGACAGAAGCGCTCAGCAGCTGCGACAAACCCAGCCAGCAGGGACATAAGCAGTTATGCCACCTGCCAAGAGCTGGAGTCCCTTCCAGCATTAGAGATTCATCGAGTTTGAAAGATCATTTCCACGATGAGAAAGACTGAAGGTTTAAACAAAGATATGTGATGACATTTACATAAAAATGCATTTGCTTCCATTTGGTATACATTTTTTCATTAAAATGAGACAGTTGTACTTAATATATTCTAGTTATTTCCTATTCTATTTTTGTACCAATGAGAAAATCCAATTAAAAATATGATTTCCCTTCACTCTTCTGAAGCTTTCAAACTGACTCCATAATTAAATGAAGAAGTCAGAACAAGTTACTTTGAATATCTGTACAATGGAAAACACACTGTTTCCGAGGAGAAGGGGCATGATCCTGCATGCCCTGAAGTCAGCCGGGACTCAAAGCTGCACACAGCCAATGCTGAGAAGAACCGCAGTCCCCAGAGACCCCGGCTGAAGTACCTGCTGGTCCTGTGAAGGACTCACTGGGCTGTCTTGCTAGCTTGGCGTCGGAATGAATCACTATAAGAATATCCAAGGAGGAGATCTGGGTGCTGAGGAGGAGACTTGCACAAAGTTTTGCTTCTTGTTTTTCCACTGATGCACACGGTTATTGTAGTGTCCATCTATGCCACTCACGTCAGTGTCGGATAAGCTATCGCCAAGGCCACGTGTGTACTTAATCACCCTGGTGATACAGGTCATGGCTTTGTCCATGAGTTACTGTCAGCTCCTGCTGCTTTGAAACTGCTTGTTGCTTTATAATAATGATCTTATTGGGTCTCATTTTTCCATAAGAAGGACTATGGGGCCACCTAGTCTGGCCTCTTGTATCTGATACCCTTAAATTGCATGCCAGTACCCAGCCTAATATTTAATCAGGACAGATACTTGCATCATTTAGAATAAAAGAAAAAAAGTTGACACTAGAACAGTGTTCCACAGAATAAATGATGCAATAGCAGGAATGAATTAGGTATGACATATGCAGGAATTTCCATGCGCTGGAAGTAAAATCCACCTGCTACAGAGGAAGTGAAAAGCCTAAGGTCTCTGTCAGCTCAGCTGGGGCAGCAGGTATCAGCTCTGAGCTGTGATTAAGTTTACCTCTGGACACATGAGCAGTTTGGCACACAAGATCTGCCAGAGATACTAAAAAAGCATTGGCACCAACCTTCCTTTTCCGGATGTTCACACTGAGCCCAATCATTCGGTCTCCTTGGAACTTAACAAAAGAGACCACAGCAGGCTAATTTACTTGAAAATGTTTAAACCAGTGCCAAGCTAATCAGCCCTCTGGATGACCCCTTGAATCTCCTCCCCTGAAGAAAGCTGCTCTGAAATGAAAAAGAAATTTAGCCACAAAAGAATTTAGATACCACAAAGGGTACATACAGTAAAATTCTCATTCCAGCTCTGAGGAACCTGGCACTGCACAGACAGAATTTAACCTCACCACCATCCAAGTTACCAAGCACCTCCGAACTGCTTTCACTCAGACCATGCCCGGCACCTGCAGTAATCATCAGCGCAGTAATGGTGCCTAAGCATCTACCTTGGAGGAGTTTAGAATAAACACTGCTGCTAGGCTGAGCTATATTTGGAAATCCTCTCTTATCTGCGGCACAGGACACGAACAATATTCCTACGCTGTGAAGGAAAGCCCCAGCAAGGAGCAAGTTACTGCCCATCCTTGCAGGCTCATTGTCCCAAAATCGGGTTTAGTCCACTGCATTTTAACAGGGAATGCACATGTACTCTGTTGGAAACGCCACAGTCACCTACTATTAATTAACATCAACTTATTGCAAAGGCAAATGACGACATTACCCTCAGCAAGTTTTACAAGCAGCAGGAACGAGAAAGCGAGCTGTGACACAAGCACTGGCATTCAGTGGAGTGCCCTGCACAGAGCAGCTCCCCACTCCCCCGCTGTGGCTTTGGGTAGGTTAGCACTGGTGGCTGCCTTCCCAGGGACGGAGGGAAGCAGGGGCAGAGGCACAGCAGGTTTCCCTCCAGTAACAAAAAAGTCACAGGATGACAAACTAGTTATTTACGGTTAACTGAAGAGGGAATGGAGGCAGGACTGGATCTGGGCTGAATGTGCAGGCCTCACTGTAAGTGCACTGAGATCTTTGCAGAGCTGAGGAATACATAAAGCATATAAATAAATACTTTTGAGGTTATGCATCTTTACACATTCCTCTAAACTGGGCATTAACGGCTACCTCAGGTTACTGATCCTCAGAACATCCCCTCCAATGTCAACTTTACAGTTAGAAAACAAGCTTGCTTTAGAAGGAGTGGCTATCAATTGCGCTCCCCCTTTGACAGGTACGGGTGACATTTCAATTTTTGGACCATCTTCAAATCATTAATAAATCACAGTTTGCTGCATTTTGCCCAGCAGTTTTGGTGCAAACATTTAAAAGTACTCAAACAGCGAGTACTGTACACATCCTTAACACACTACAGAGGTGGAAACTGAGGCACAAGATACATTCAATACATTTTTCCCTCTTCACCCAACAAAATGTTAAAAATAGAAGTCCCCTTGACATTTCCTGTAGCAGCTCCTACAGAGCCTGATGCACTACCCTGTCAATGAAGATTTATCTACCAGTCATGCATTTGTTTTCCAGTGGAGCTCATTGGGGCTGCAGTAATACTTCTCCTTCCCCTCTGATCTCTGCCGTGAGTCACCGAAGCCTTTGCTCGCTGCCTGGGCAGAAGCAAGAGCAGCGTCCCTGTCTCTGCACACACGCAGCCGGGCACCCCGGCGAGGCAGAGCGGAGCAGGAGGAGCGTGACTCAGGCTGGAGCATCCAGGGGCAGTGCTGCCATGGCAACTGTACTTTAACCATTGGATTACTCAGACTAGGCAGCCTTTAATTAATGGCTTGATTCTCGGTCCTGCCTTTCTCCCACACTCCCTAGGCAAGTCACTGAAAGACTTCAGACAGCCAACAGCAGAGATTACAGCTGGTCCAAATAGCATATGGGAAAAAGCCCTGAGCTTCAAGGAGCACTGATGAAGTGGGGCTGAGTACAGCTGCCGGCATGACCACTGCCAAGGTGATGGACACCAAGCAGATCTGCCTAGAGCCAGTGTGCTCATCACTAAAGGACCTGAGAGTCACTGCCAGCACCTGTCAGCCTCTAACATTCAGAAAGTCCCTTCAGCATCAGAGCAAGGAAGTAAAAGATAGACTTGGAATCAGAAGCTCCCAAGCATGCCCTCGGTTGTATCATTGATCATGGGAGGAAGAGGTCAGGGTTTGTCCACTCTCCTCCCAGTCGGATGACTGAGACCTACCACAAATAAGAGTACGTCTTCTGGCAGACAGACAGTAGGCCACTAACCCTCAGGAATCCAAAGATCATAGGCTAGAAATCACTATAGTACAGAGTTCAAAACTGAAGACACAGTTGGAAACCTTGTGGTTTTTTGCTGTTTCAGTATTAGGTGAAAGTCTATACAGGCAATCGTTCAGGAAAAAGAGATGCAAAATCGAAGACAACAAGAAAGGATAACCCTCTACACGCTTGTAATTTTTAGCAATGAATCTTTTGAAACCTTTTATAACAAAGGAAATTGCAGTCATAGCATGCACTATGGGAAGATATGAATCCAGAATGGATGCTAGAAGTCATTTTTTAATAAAGGAAAATCAACCTGGGACAAGGTATACAACAGGTACTGTAAAGATTCATTTTTAATGATGAGGAACTGAAACTCACAGCCTGGAGTAACAGACCAGCCTGTAAGTTCTATAGACTACATAACTAAATGTGCAAGGAAGACAAGAAAATACTCAGAAAAAAATAAAACTAAAACATGAAGGAATTTTCTTTTTCAGATGTGAAAACCTGCATTCTTACAGGCCTGATTTAAGCATTTTTAAACTTATCCCTAAATCATTGCATAGCCAGAATAGCACATAGCCATTGTAAGTATTCAGAACTGTTCAGCTGTACCCTGTTCTTCCAGTAGAGCTGAATGGAGCAACACCACCGTTCCCCAAGTACGTGGCCTTTGCACAGTTACCTTTACAGGTTTCCAGGACTGGCTCCTCAGTGATGACTACTTCTAACGGCTGAAAGATGGATTCATCTGTTCTTAATCGCAAGGCCATTACATATACCACAACTATATGCATGTGGTCACTGATGCTCATCCCACCTTCAAATACATCACCAAAAGAAATCTCTAGTCATATTACAGAGCCCAGATCTCCTCACTAACTCTTTGCACGACCTTTCCAGGTAATACCTGCTGCTGTCAACCATTTTTATGCTGCTAGGGAAAGGGCTGGAGATCTACTAGCAGCAGTTAATGGCACTGCATTGAGAATCTCCATTTTCCCTTTAACTAAAAGCACTCAAGTTAATCTCTGCTTTACACACATAAAATAGGTTTAAAAATAAATGGCACTGCTAATACATACAAGGTATGCAATAGAAAGCAGGAGAATGAGACCAGCATTGTCCCCCTAATTGCCTGATGTCCACAGCAAGAAAGGATCTGCAGTGTGGGGGATACAACCGCAGCTCTGGTCTTTCAAGACTTTACAATTTGACTTCAAGGTTCAAAGTCTGAAGTGCATTTCCTTTATGTACATAGCACAAAAGGCTTCTTCAGATACAGCCAAGCCTTTAGCTAAAAGCTCTGGCTTGTGAAGAGCTCCCTATTTTAATCTCAGCACTGAGTGATGTAAATCAGCATCTGGACTTCCCCCTCTACCCCACTCCTCAGACGCTGTTACCCGCCTCCCAGAAAACACTCGCCCAAGGTTCAGGGCTCCTGTCAAACTTGCCTTCCTAGGGCCAAATGACTGAACTGCCCAGAAGAAATTCCTGAGGATAGTCTTAAGAGCTGAGGACTCATTTGGGCTCAGGGAGGAGCAGGGACACATTCTTTCCCCGGAACATCACTTTCTCTTGAATGAAAGTTGTAGAAAAAAACCTGTCTGGGTGCAGATGAAAAACATGACTAAGAAAATGTTCTCTCCAATGAGAGGACATTTTCTTGACCTGCACTTCATACCTGAAACACAGTGGGGTTTGATGTTAACGAGGTAGAACTAACCTATTTACAGCTGTTGTTGCCAGGATGACACAGGGAAGATAAACCTTATTCTTCAAAATGACTAGTCCAGTTGTAATAAAGAATGCTGAGCTCTTGTTTTGATCTCCTCCCATTCATATGCAAATTGGGAGAAGAATCATTATTTTAATTTGAACCCAGTTCAGACTAACTTGAAAGATTTGACTTGAAGACAGACTAATCAGACTCCATGCTCTTGTTAGCAGACAACATAAAACCCAGTAGAAACTGACGCCGTTCATGGCAATAGACTGGCCTGAGTCTCCTGAAAATCAGCGTAAACAGTAACTGCCGTCCAGCTACAAGGTGCAACTACGCTGCTCTGTGTAACGGCACAGCTGAAACAATAGCAGCCCCATCCCCAAACCAGAAGTAACCACGCAAAACACAACCACATGCAGGGAAGACTGAGGGAGAGAGAGGTCACTATAAGGAAATGCTGCAACTCTGCGAAGATCTGGGTTCATGAGAAGGACTAGAGTGCCTGAGAGAATACAGACAAGACTGAAGACCAACATGGATATACTAATGTAATAGCTGATACCTTAAAATGAAACTACGGACTGTCAGTGAAGCTAAGGTAGGTTTTGTGCACAGACGGTATGCTGGCAATAGAGATGATGAGCAGGTCCTTGCAAGCAAAAACATTTGTTAAGAGAATTCCTGCTCAGTGAATGTAGTTAGAAGAGTGACTGAATTACCAGTATGGCACGATGTTGTCCACTGCAGAGAAATATGTTTCAGTGTAATCACTTTTGGAAAAATAAATTCAATCCTTTTCTAACCCTCATAGGCTTCACCTTTGAAATGTCAGCTCTGAATACACAGTCTACTTGATTTACCTGTTTGCCAGATTTAACATTCAGCAACAGAAGCCAGCCTGTTTACAGAGCCAGCTCAGGAGTTGGTGATGAAGAAACACACTACAGGATGTTACAAAAAGGACCTAGGGATGTAGCCCAAGTAAGGATGAGTAATGGTACCTACTTCTTCAGATATGCGTCAAAACCAACCATTATTAAGAGGTTTGGACTGTTAATAAGATTTGCAATGCTGTTAGATTTTATGTTATTCAAGGACAGAAAGAGTTATGATTCATAAAGAGGCTTTTAAGAAGATGAGTCTAAGCCCTGCACTGGAACAGCTCAGGTAGTGCTCTCACTGTAGCTCAGATAATCACTCGTGTCAATTAAAAGCTACAAAACTAGCTCTAAAGATCGCATGTGCATTTGTAACAGCTATTTATATTTTACAGAGCCTAGCAGCCTGTGGTTGAATGGGAGGCCCCAGTGTGCCATTCAGAGCCCAAATATCTAGCAGAAACATAGTCACCATTGCAAAGAGAAGAGAAACTAAACCAGCGGTTTTATTATTTCTGTTTTAGAGTTCAAAATTAGAAGCGTATATCTGGCTCCATTGCACCTAATGTATAGAAGCCCCACCTGCAGTCAGACAGGACCAGCCTGGGCAAGACTGACTGCCCAGGGACCTCACTTGGCCTCTGCAGCAAGGACTCCTCACCTCCTGGTCCTCACCCACTGCTCTCCACAGAAACCCTTCCTTCTTTGCAGGTGCTTTCCCCACAGAAACCCCACAGAGGTGACCAGTACCATCACAGCCACTGACCTACAACGCATAAGCAGCTGCAGCCCCAGTGTGGAGAAAGATCTGCCTGACAGAAACTGGGTTTCTTGTTTCCACTTTCAGATTTAATGTAAATACCAAACCAAAACATCAAGTCCTTTTAATCAAGAAAAGAAGAAAAAGAAGTTTACAAGTTTATAAACAAAAGCTGAAAACTGGTGTTTTTTCAGGACACCGAGGCACTGGAGAACATCATGTGTATTCATGGTGTGGATTATACAAAGAATTCAAAAATCAGCAACAGGAAAGAAGCATGTCTTTAATTTGATTGTTATTTTTTTGGACAGAAACAGAAACACTTAAACTATTTCCAAAAGGTCCACTACTGAAAGTACTTTCCAACTCCTACTTTGAAGCAAGTCTAATAGCTGCAAACACCATGGATTTAAAAGGTCACTGAATAATCCAATCTCTATGATTAGCATTTTCCTTTGCAGTTATGACTATACTAAAATAATGATCCCAATTCACGGGATGATTAAACACGTCTATTAATTTTACTTCAGTAAAACAGGCTGAAGAATCTTTGTATAACCAAGCTAGCTGAAGCGCAGTTCACACCACCGTTTCCTTCAAGGAAGTTAATTTTGCCAGTTAAAACAAAAAACCTAGTTCTTTTTCAAACCCAGATTTTTCCTATTCAAAGCCGTGAAATAAGATTCCAATTTTAGCACCTAATTCAGAGCCAGCATCTCGGAACTACTGCTGAACATTATCCTTCTGCCTGCTAATTTTAAGGCACTCATTGTTGCCCTAGGAGGCATATAATTGTTTACTATAAGAGTTCCCATGCTGTTTGAGCCATTTGTACAAATATTCACTGAGATGAGCAAGTGCACTTGTCAGGAGGTGAAAAACCCTGCAACTTCACAAAAATTGTGCCCTCAGAGACACTTGACATCCACAGTCATATCCTTCTGTGAGAAACATGATTTTAGCAGACTTCTGATTTTTCTTAGATTTCATGTATTTCTCAGCACTAACTTGGACTGATTACATGAACTGACCTCTCCCTCAACCAGAAGTGCAATTAATATGTTATATTCTACTTTTAAAAAGTTCTTTATCTCTTGTGTATTTTATTCTCAATTTACATTTCATACTAATTGGTCACAAGAGCAAAAGGAAATACACGGATAGTATGAAATGCAACTTTTAATGAAGAAAAATTAACCTCTTACCCCAACAGACAATTAAAACAGTAATTAATGAAAGGAGATGGCAACTAGGTCACAACACTTAAGAGATTAATACATTCAGTACTCCTTGTTTCTCAATTCATGCACTAAATGCTGGTTGTCAGCTTGCCTAGTTTAATCTGTATGACTAAATACATGGAAGTGGGGTGAGGAGAAAAAAGTCTAGGCGGCTCTTTTTGCAGAGTCACATTATCTCATATGATGCTGCAGAAGAGGCAGCTAAGGGGTCTGACTACCCATCCCACAATGCCGTCATAATCCCTCAGGATCCATGCAAGATGAGGACTAAATCATGACAATAACCATTTTTTTCTTTCCTTACACAAAGTTGTTGGAGAGGCGCAGACACAGCTTTAGAGGCCCTGGCACCAGAGGGCTGCTCTGACTCTACTCCTGACTTTGGCTTGAAGCCTTTGAGCTTCTGTTCCCAGCTATGGAGCTGCAGAGTTAAACTTCATGTTTTGTGCAAGTAAGGTCAAAACACAGCTCCTGACCATTTTGCTCTTCTCATGGATTCCTTTACCCCGTGCTCCACCTCCTTCACCTTCTCTTTCCTTTTTTATGCGGCATGCTCTTCTAGAAGCAAGATAGCGAACTAAGTGAACAAAGGCATCTCTTAGTGGTGCTATGCTTGTGATTGAGCTGCATTTTTTGATGGAGAAAAGCATCCTGGCAGCCGTAACCACTGTAACAAACAGGTAGGCCTCAAGGGTTTTATATAATTTTACAAGAAAGTCAACCTTGATACTAAATGTCAATTAATTCCATGATTACTTCCTACTGAAACTAACTTGCCAAGGATGCTCACCAGGAAACAGCAGCAGACTGATTCTGAGAAGCTGAAGATACCTTTTCAGGCTCTTTGTGTGACATGGAGTTAGGAAATGATTCAGAGCAGCTTGAAAGAATTGCTTAACAGGAAAGATGATGTGAGGCAAGTTCCAGCGAACTTGGATGACTGAGAACAGCACAGGTGTTTGCATAAATTGTCTGGGCTCTTTCACGTAATTCCTCCCATTGGCTCACTTGCCATCTTGACAATATTCGTTTGGCCACTGTTAATGACAGAACCCTCACAGGACAAGGGAGGTCTCACGCACGGCTCTGTTCAGGTGAATTAGCTGATGGCAGCAGTTTGTTCTGCCGTTCTTCCACTCCATCAGGTTGGAGTGGAAGTGGAGCAGTGGAGTTCATCTCAGGAAAATGAAAATCCCTGGTGCCAAAGAATACAGTGACAGATTGGAACAGCCTGTTTTAGAAAAGAGCTGCCATGTCCAGTTAGTGTCATACACAGATTCGTTGCACAGTAACAAATGGATGCTGGACTGTGCTTGGAAACTAAAGCCAAAAGTATATTGAGGATTTCAGCCAGGGAAGGGAAGGGAAAATGCTTTTCTGCATTGAATTGCAGGGAGCAAGCGTTCCTATTTTACTAATGTTCTCCATTTTGCTGCCTTCATTTCTTTTCAAGTGATCTTTACAAGGACACAAGACACTAGCATAGGTGATGCTATGCATGACCAAATTTGAAATTCAAGGGAAGTAAAGATTATTCGATGTAAGCAGCAAGCAAATCAACGGGTTCCTGTTCCAGTTCGGGTTTCACCATCTCACATAATCTGCCACCATACTGCATCTAAACTCTGCAGAAAAGAGTAATCACTATAGAAAGCTTTCAGAAAAAAATTCCCAATTCACCCCACTCATTAAGCAAAACATTTTATTTTCTTTGATCTCATTTCTTTTACAGAAGAACCAGGCAATTTAAATATGAATCCTAACAATGAAACTACTAATCATCTATTTCTTTCTGACTGATTATATTAGTCTAATGTTGCTATTTATTACTCGATGCCACTGTATTATGCCACCATATATTTTACCTCTTATATTTGCACCCATTGTTTCAGCGTAAAAAAACACCAATTTGATATACTCCTGGGTGTTTGGGCATAAATCCAGCATTGTTGTTCTGCAAGGTTATCATGATGTTATATAGATTACCTGCCCACCAAAACACATACATTTTTTTGTTTCATATATTGGCGTTCCATTTTGATACATTTAATTCATTCACATTTATTGCAAATTGTTAATGTATCAAAATTAAACGCACCAAATTAAATTTAATTTAACTAATGGATTAAATGTATCAAAATGTATTCACATTTATTAGAGATGTGAAATATTATAAATAAATGTGAAATCTAACGTAACTAGTACAGTCTAGCTGAAAGAGAGAATCTGCCTCCTCTCATTACAGCTCTGGACAGCTAAGTACTTTCCATCGCAAGTCTACTGAAAATCAACTGCTTCCAGGAACCACCATTGTCCGAACTTCCACTTCATATATATACAGCCTGGTCATTGGCATTTAGCATCTGACCTATCCCTGGTTTAATATTGGAGATAACCACCGCTTCAAACACTCCAACTTACTAACTTCAGCTCTAGAATTAGCTGTCCATAACATCTGCTTGCAAGTCTGACATTTACGTTTGCAAATTCAGAGCATAAACTAGTATGTACCTCCTTTACTACTGTAATATTCTGGGCATTTCCTTTCTATATTCTTGCCTGTGGTAATAATGCCCGAGACAGACAGTCTTCCCATACTTCACTCTGTTGTGATGGGACTTCGGATAGCACTGAGTGAAAGCACATGAACTGCTAATACGATCATTTGAAAAAAATCTCATTTTATGGCCAGTACCAGAGTCTTAATTAAGGAGCTCTCAGCAACTAGAAATAGAGATGTAAATCATTTCTGAGAGAGCTCTTCAGTACAGGCAGTCTTCAGCTGAGCCAAATCATCAAGGAGATTATTTTGCTGGCAATATTTGACATAGATATTTCACAACAAGGCTCTCAGAGGCCTTCATATACATGCCATATATTCATACACACATAGGCACAACTACTGCAAAGACTGGTCCCCCAAAGGAGAGTGAGTAAGAATTAGCTAGCCATTGCAGCAAGTACTTTACGGGATGAGGGCTGAGCAGTGAGGAGGGAAACTAGCTGAGAAAAAAATAGTATGAGACTGGCACCTAAAGAGATTCAGAAGGAACAGGGAAGTAGGGAAGACTCAGGCACTTAAATAATCAGTCTTGAAGGGCTCCCTAGAAGGGACTCTGCAGCTAAAATTCTTTGAGGAGGAAGAAGCTATTCTAATTATAATGACCTTATATACTCACTTATATCTGACTCCACAAACAATACTGATGCTTGAACAAACAAGCCTATCCTTAATTAGATGTGTTAATGCAGAAAGAAAGTATGGTATTTTCACATTGTGCAGGATTATAAAAGTTTACAGTACATAAGAAAAGCACTATCCTCCATCTTTAGGAAAAGATGAGAACATGAGAATATTCCCAATAGGACGCACTTGGTACTCGCTAGAAGAGTTAATAACCTATAGGTAGGATTTTATATCCCTTTGAACAATTGGTCTACAGTGAAGCATGGAAACATGGAATACTCTTCAAATACCCTGGGAATGCTAAAAACAAAGTCCTCCCAAAAAGACATACCTCCCTTCACAAAAAAACCCTTTCTCATTTTTGTTTTTGCTTTTTAACTTGCAGGCAAAACAAGTCACATACTGACACACTTTTCAGTGGCCCAGAAAAACAAGTGTCTCTGAGTTAAACCAGTACACTAAGCTATGACTTACTGTCTGAGGAGCCAGCGTCCTTATGCTTCTAGCAAAACTGCTGTAAAGACTGTAACCTCGGCAGAGAGGCATAGTATAAAACTGAAAGCAGTAACGCCTACAGTTGCTTTCCTACAAGCTACCTTTAACCCTTTATTAAGTCTTCATCTTCTATTCTGACTTAATAAACTGTCAGGGTGCATTGTTCAGAGACTACCTTCATACAGGACCTTTGCTACATGATGTTTCCTCCATAAGTGCCACATTGTCAGACTAACTCGAACCGGCTCAGAGTTTAACAGAAAAGAAGTTATAAAACACTGTGGGGCGACTCAGAGAGCACAGTGGAAGTACTCCTTAGACAAGCTCAGAGATCTTTACCCCATCACAGAAAAACACTCTTCCACAAAGTTACAGTTTCTACGTTAAAACCATGAACAGTCCAGAAACAGCACAACAGATGGAGTCACTGGAAGAAGCGTTCATATAAATTAAATTTAGAGGGCTTGTGATCAGCGTAGTATCTCGAATCATTACATTTCCCTCAAAATTACAGTTCGCCCTTTTCTTGTAAAAGCTGAGGACACTGTTGCCACCAGGGAGTTCAAGCTGCTGTGCTGTAACATGGCATCAGTCAGTGCAGAGAGCAGGCTGGGCAGCTGGCTTCAGCTGAACGCCGCCTCCAGAGCCCCGCTGAGCTCAGGGGCACCGGGGCGCCGGGGACAGTCACCCCCAAAGGGGCACACGGGACAACGGCCAGGCAGGAGGAACGGCGAGATGTCCAGTTGGGATCAATCAGTTGGTCGCCACTCGAGGGCAGCATTTCAATACAAAAACCATGGGAACGGGATCTTCACTGTGAAGATTTTGTTTGCAGGTTGATCTCAAAGCTTTCTGTATCTACATAAACAGGGTGGCAATATGAGCAGAGTACTGAAGTGTAAGCAATGAAGGAATAAGAGGTCAATACCAGATAAATAAGAGCAGAGACTGTACAGCCACTTTAGTTTGCATACGTCTTAGCCACCAGAAGGAAAGGCAGGTGCATCCACACCCTCGTCTCTCACTCTCCTCCCCAGTGGAAATAATTCACGTGAGAAAGGGAAAAAGTTAGTTTTCACTCAGATCAGCCAACTGCCTTTTACCAGATCACAGAAAGCTGTTGTACAATTGTGACTTTAAAAGCTAAGGAACAGCACACAGAAATTGTCAGGATACAAATCAATGACGCACTTGGTCCATCATCACCTTCTTGCTTCCGATAACGCCATTCTGAGAACACTATTTCTAAGACCAACTGCCCAAAGTGAGAATCCTGTAATAAAAGGCATGAACACTGCTGGGTTAGTGCCCTATTTACACCAGCTAAAAACAGTCACAGGCAAAAAACATACTCCAGTTTTGGACATGGATATCATGAGCTACAAGGCCAACTAGGCCAAATTAAAATATTCCCACAAGAAGAAAATATACACTAGCAAACATCCTGGCAGGCAAAGACAGCACTTGGAATACAAAATTGCTACGCAGCTTCAAATGCACCCTCATCACCGTTCTGTCATCTTATTCAAAGAGTAGCTTTCCTTCTTACCAGCGACAGGCTGCTCTCAGAGGAGCATCACAAGGGCCACCACCTTCAGGCCCGGGGACGCTGTAATCTGAGGCATCCTCTGCACTCAGTGAAGGCAGGTAATTTTGGAAATGACTCACAGCAAAAACCTAATCTGAGTTGCTCTTTCCAAGGCAAGAGTTAAACTTTGTTTTTCCTTGAAGGAAAATATTCACAAAGAGAACCCCTTCCCCCTTACTTTCAACTGCCCCTCTTTCTAAGCTCTTTTTCCTCCAGACACATGTATACATGCAAGAGCAAGCATCTGGCTGCTCCTCCCAGCTCTTTTTTCAAGTGGGCAGGGGACTGTTGGGATATCTGCAGGCAGCTGAAGATTTACAACTTGAATTTCAAAGTTACACTCTTAATCACCTAAGTGACTACACAGATTGAAGCAAACTGGAGTCTAGAGGACAGACCAAGTCTACTGGTAGTTCAGATTCTGTCTTAAGACTACTTCAACTCCACAGCTGAAGCCAGATCCAACCTGAAGAAGGAGAAAGAGCAACAAAAAGATGTAAATGTAGGATGAGGATGGACAGTGAAGAGAAATAGGGTCAATGAGCAGAGATAAGGAATAAGAAGTATAGTTTAGTAGGTAGAACATGGAGATGAAAAGCTTGGTATTCTGACCTGGATTTTTGCATGTCTGCTGACTTCATTCATGTTCTTGGGGAATTTCTGGACAGATTCTTTGCATTCCCTGATGAAGCACTTTGAGGTACGCTTTGATAAAGGATAGACCTCTCTGAAATCACTAGTTCATTGCTGTTGTACTGAACCCTAAGATTGAGGGAAGGGTTAAAAGGGATGTTTAATTTTTTTTTTTAAATCTTCCTGAGCTAAAACAAATCTAAAGGCATGTATAAAACAAGTTATTCTTGACCTGTTCGAACAGGTTATACGAAACTGTTGGTAAAAATAAGCCTAAAAAAGGAATTGTAATAACATATATAAGTAAAGCAGTCTTTTCCTCTGTGGTTCTTCACTTAATTAATTAAGAAAGTTCCCTTTGGCTCTAGACAGAGCTGTGACTGGAACTACTTTGGCAAAGTGAGGTGCATAATGACACTCTTAAAGAAAAAACACCCACTGACAAATGAATATTGAATTTATTATTTTTTTTATATCTGTATGAATAAACAATTTCTAGTGGTGAATCACCTGTCTACAGATTTTCCAATAAAATATTCTCAATCAAAAATGTTGAGAGTGAGATAACCACTCACAGAGAAGTAATGGGGTGAAGACAAGCCACTTCCTTATTACCATCCCTCTGCTTATTTTGCACAGCTCTCCCACATGACAGAGCTGTCTTTCTTATGCTCATTGTTTGGTTTACACATCAGTGGAGGTGCCATTAATTCTCATATTACATCCAGATTTATTGTAGTCATTGCTTTTTTAATTAAAAGAGGATAAAGCAGGGGTTAATTGCACTGAATTTGAATTCAGCAGGGAAAGGAAGATGTTGTTAAGTTGGCACCAGCAGGCTCAACAGCCATGGCAAAGTGGGATAATGGTGAGGATCCTGCCTTAGCTGGGATGCAGGTGCATGTGAACAGAGGAAGCTTACGGGAAGCAGCAGTTAGCATGGACAGATGAAGCCGTGTGAATAGAAACATACCGAAGCTAAATTACAAACATGTTTAAACTCACAAGTATTCTGCAATGACTAATATTCCAATGTAATATGCAAGAAATGATTTTGACATTAATTTCACTCTGGAAATTGAAATCAAACATGGTATCATGAAGTGCAATGATAAAGGAATCACTCAAAAAGTTGTCTGATCTTCACTCATTTACCTCCATGTTTTCAGCACTTTATTTTTGGCATCCCTCTCTATACTCCTCCCCTTCCAAAATGAGCTTGACATGCTGCCATCGTCTTGCAGCAGGGTTTACATGGACAACAACAGAGAAGCAACATAAGGCATCACCACCTGCGAATCTATAGGCCATCTTGGGAGGTAAAAGGTATGTTGCCAACGTCTCCTGTCACTAATATGCTGGATAAACAGTATAAAAGGGACCATGCTATTGGCGCATTACGAAGTTAGTCAACATGTATTCATCTGCTACACATAATTTGAGGTTGCATACATCAGCAGCAAGGCATGAATTTAAGGAAGACTATAGCCTGACATATTCATCTGCTACACATAATTTGAGGTTGCATACATCAGCAGCAAGGCATGAATTTAAGGAAGACTATAGCCTGACATATTCATCTGCTACACATAATTTGAGGTTGCATACATCAGCAGCAAGGCATGAATTTAAGGAAGACTATAGCCTGACATTTTAGTTCTAAACTGAATGCATTTAACCCAGCAGTCATTGAAGGACAGCAGATACTGTCCCTACCAATTGCTTCCTAGTGTAGAACAGCGTTTTATGTAGTTTATTATGTTAATGAATATATAAGCTGCTGCTCCAAAAGTTTCCTCCTTCTGTACTGTTGACTTCACTGCCTGATAACTTGTTAACAAGACAGATCTGTAAACAGTTTGATTTCAAGGATTTTATGACTTAAAGAAAAAACTGACAAACAATAAAAAAGCTAAAAAAAGAGTTGAGCAAAAAGAGAGCCTGAAGGCCAGAGGCTGCCCCGAAGAGCCACTGGACAGCTTGTCCTACACTCCTCCAAAGTAGTGGCAGCAGCAACTCCCTGCCTGCCAAGTCCCCTTTGCTGGGCTGGGTACTGCCCGCTGGCCCCACGACCCAAGGTCTAATACATCCATGGATTGTCCCCTCTCAGATGCAGATGTGCAAAACATGGTGATTCCACCTTGCATATTCAGCCCACCTATTTTCAGTGGAAACAACTACGGATTGCCCAAGAACTGCCTGCCCTATCAGCACGCACAGGTAGAAAACAAGTATCGATCAAAAGACGTAGTCAGGAAGAAGAGGCTGACTAGTATCATCATTCTACAGCAAATCACACCAAAAACCGCACGGCTGGAGGAAACAGAACACATCTGTGATCGCACGAGCCAGCCCTCGCCACGGCACCCAAACCACTTGCATCCTTTCCTGTGCATGGGACCGACAACATTCACATTACCAAGTAGCAGGTGATGTACAAGTAAAGCTTGAGGCAATGAAGAATGGATAATCATGCACTACAATGCAGCTGAGAAAGATATTCGGCCTCTGCAAATGGCTGGGAAGGGAAATAAATAAAACTTCACTGGCAACAAAGCCAAAAAAGCTCTGAGAATGCAAACCCACAGCACATGGTATTGCAACACTGTCTTGTAACCTTATTACAGAAACCCATAGTAACCCCTGCTAAGACCGTTAAATATTAATAATGGCTCACAGCTGCTACTGCTACATAATGGCCTTATTTTGATGAGGAATATGTGCGCAGCTTAAGTAATGTGCATCAGTTCAGATGAACCTACTTTCCTTTTGAAATTCATGCAAGACCCTCTCTCCTTCCTGCAATTAATCACAGAACCCAGGGCTATTATTCTTAACAGGCAGGATTTGTCTCTGATCTTTGTCCTACATTACATCTCTTTTTTGTCAGAGGTTGCAAAATGAGCAAAGGTGGACAGCATAGCTCGATACACGGCTCATTACCAGGGGGTAGCCTTCTTTTTGACTATTCTGTCCTAATTACTGTGAATCTGCCCACACATATAGCCCACAAGGATAGGTTTTTATTGTTCCTGAAATTAAAACATCCCTGTCCTACATTGTTAAACTATTATAAATGGTAATGTCCCTGGCTTGCATCATCATAAACATCAAAGTTAGGAAATGCTCGCTGTTTCATTTAAACCTTTACTAAGCAAATTTGGGTTTCTTTACTGACAAAGTAGCTGATGAATATCTGATCATTAACAGAATGATTACCTAACTAGAAGGCATTCCCTTCTCTACTTTGCCATTAAATCATGTGGGCCACCTTAACTAGACTCAGTTGATACTGATCTCTATTTTAGAAGATTGCTGACTTTAGTCTGTTGACCTATATATATGATATTTAAAATAAATCAAGACCACTCTGCACTTACTGATCTAGATATAGATGATTTTCAATGCTAAAATGGTAGCTAAGTATCCAGTACTAACTGGAACTCAATGGACTGCATAGACTTAAATGCTGTTGGTTATTTAGAAAATTCATCATGAAGCTCTACTGAAAACTCTTATCCTCAGAACAAATTCAGAAAGACAGAAGAGGCAGTGAGAGTTCCTAAACTGAATGATTCATTGGAATTACCTTTAACTACTGCTGCATGAGTAAATATTGTAATATCAGCTTCCATACATCTTTTCTGTCCTTATCCAATTCCTGTACAAGGAGTTTATATAAGAATGCAAAGCCAGTATTATCTAGGTCTCAACACGTCCCTGAGAAAAAGAATGCAGAAAGGGGTTTCCCCTTCTTCAGACTCAGCTCTAAGGAACCCTTAGGTCCGGCAGGCACTCCACAATGCTTAGTTGAGGTCTCTGAAATTAAAGCTTTCATTTTTAAAAGCATGTTTCTAGCTGCTATAGTTGCAGCAATAACCTCCCAAACATGAAATGAATAATAGATGTAACGACGTCTGCAGCCAGCCCTGGAACAATGACTCAGAGGAGTGAACTCCTCTGTCCCATGTAAGTCTGATGAGAGTGTCGAGTCAAATCCCCAGTTACATTACTTCAATGCTAGCATTACCAAAAGAATTACTGATTTTAATGCAAGAAACAGGTTTGGGCAAGTACCGCTCCTTGGTACTGGAAGCTACCGTGGGGAAAGAAGTCACAGAACCAGTAATGAGTAAACAGGAAGGACAGAAGAGAACAGGGAGGAAGTGGTGTCAGTAGTGCCAAGAGACTCCCTTGCTGAACAGAAAACGTCACAATCAGGCAGTAAACCAATAAATTAAAACTAATTGCCATACAGCCCCTGCCCATCAGGAGATACCCACGTACGCCAATAAGCTGCTGATTCAGAGATCAGGAGGGAGAATATTGCTATGGGGAAGTGAGACTCCCACAGCTATAGCAGGGACTCTTTCTGATGTGGCAAGTTTGACTTCCCTACACCTAACGCTTGCACCTTTAGGGATGGGTCACCAGTGCAAACCGTTCCTTCCTGCAGCCTGCCAGAGGAGCTTGTCAGCTTGTCTGGAGTCAGGCCTGCAGCAACCCAACAAGCAGGCAGTGCAGGCACAATGCCAATTTGCACTAGAGTGCCAACAAGCCCTGGTTAGTATGACATCGTGAAACAAGTGAGCTACAACTTCTACCAAGGTCAGACAGGGGTCTGACAATTAAGAGCCTCTTAGGGTCTCGCGTCTTAAACTTAAAGCCAAGAAACCCTAGGCAAGCTAGTATTTTCCTTAGCTTTCACATGATCAGAGACCACTCCACGAAGATATTTCAGTAGCATGGACACCACACTTTCACTGCTAACACAATTTTCTTCTTAAAAGTGAAGTCTCATTAGCAAGACACTTCTAGTTTCTCCTGTAATTCATTTTGAATGCATATTAAAAATACAGGTAAAAATGGGCTACCTAATTTAAGCTCTGGCTCAAATTTTAACTCAATTTTTGGTTTAGAGGGTATTCACTTTATGTAGAGAAAAGGCAGACAGCTAACCAGATCAAGTGTCTTGACAACATCCCACATCCAGACATTCCTCTGGCTATAACATGGATTTTGGGGTAAGAAACAAACATATCCACAAATTGCTGATGCAAAGAAAAGACAATCCAGCAACTCCAGAAGAAAAAACTCATACATATCCTTGAAAAGGTTTATTACTGAAATAAAACTTTCAACATTAAAATATCCGTGGTATCTTTATACTAATGCAAGGGATGCTTCTGCTGTTCTCAGAGTTGTGACAGCTGATTTAAAGTGTATTGCACACACTTCGCATATAAATAGAGTTTAAGATAACATTAGATGGAGTAATACTGTCTAATATTAGTGCATCTGTCAAACATATTTTCAAACTAATTGATACTGCATGTTCAGTTCATTGTATCGGTAATGTTAAACAACATTTCCATTTTATTGAACTGCAGCTCCCCTTTACTAAAAGCCACTTTAGCTGAAATAACTGGTGTGAGTAATTCCAGCTCTAGGCAGACATCCAGATGTTTGTAATTGATCAGTCTTAAGAGGCTGAAGCTGAGCCGTGACTCCACACTGCACACACAGTAGACATTTTTAATAAATGCCGACCTGCAGTTCAGCTCTTTTGCTAGGTGGGTCACGGCTGAATTGCTGATGCAGCCCAGCAGATCAAGTTGTTTCACAAGGAACTGAAAGCATGGAGATGTCAGAATTTCGTGCTCTTTCTGTAGCTGCTATAAACTCAATTGGACATCCCCAGGGGGGCCTCCAACTTCCCCAATAGACTGTAGAAAAATTAAAGTAGAACCTTTTCTTGCCATCAATTTATATGATCTCTTGTACTGCCCTGATCTATCTATGCACTGCCTCCAGTTCCTCTGTTTGGACACTCTAGGATTTGTCACATTTGCTTCTCTCATGTGATGGTGGGATGCTGATGTGTCATTCCTTATCAGTAACTCGTGCATCCTGCAGGGAAGCTTTTACATTTTCTCAGCTTATGCCTGGAAACTTGTAGCCAGATTAGCAACATTTGTCAGATCTGCCTTGATTCTCATACTGTATTTCTTAGAGACACTCTATGAGCCACCCACTGAACATAATTAATCTAAAAACCACATTATGTCAGTTGATGCATTTTATTTTTCCGAATAATTATATGAATATATACCAGGCTGAGGAATGCTGAGGTTATCACGTGCATGCTTTTTTTTTTTTGCTTAAGCTTAAGCTAGAGGTCTATCTTTCTAGGACTTCCCAGAAAAAAAATTATACCACACCAGGTGTTTGTTACGCATACACCATTTCCCAGAATTCCAGCGTGGCTGAGGTTGGAAGTGACATTGGGGGGACATATTGCCCAATACCCCTGCTCAAGCACGGTCACCTTGAGCAGGCTGCCCTGGACACTTCTTGGTGTTTTGGTACCTATGGTGCCTGTGTAGGATGCACACATGTGCGCACCATCTATATGTACCACACAGTTTTTGTTAGAAAGCTCCAGTTCAGCTTTGGTTCAGCTTTCAAAGAAAACCTATAAGCAGGTTTCTTGCCAAGAAGCACTCACTTAAAACACTGTTACTACATTCATTTTAAAATAGCACGGATATTGTAAGACGTAAGTTATCAGTCAGGAAATCTACTTTTTCCTCAAATGAATTTTCCCACTTCTTACTCTTCTAATAAATCTGGCATAATTACGACACCTCTGTATTTGTGCCGTTACACCCAAACTCATTCCTTTTTAGGCTCTCTTTACTTCTCAGTCTCAGTGACAAACTGCACTACTGAGACTCCAGCTGACAAATGGGTTCAAGTGTCAACAGCCAACAGTACTCTGTGCTTGCTCATTCCTAACTAGTAAGAGAAATCAAAGTTTCTACTAGAGAGATTTTGTGACTCAGCAAGGACACGTACCCCTTTTTCTTGGCAAGTGACCAGTAAGTCCCCACGGACAGATGATACTCCCGCATTTACAGTCCCGCCCCTGCTCTGCACTCCCAGCCCTGCCCTGAGGCCCTCAGGGCCCCAGGCGCACTGCTGAGGCGGGGGCGGTTCACAGGACAAAGGCCCACGGCCCCCAGCGAGGCCACCTCACGATGCGAGGTGCGTGGAAAGACAGAACACCTTCACTTGCTATTTTTGTCGAGGAAAATGTGAATTCTTTGTCACCTTGAGTATTAGCCAAAAGCGTTAAAAGCCCGCCGAGGCCTCGCGCAACCGCCCTGCCACCGCCGCCCCTCGAGGCGCGCAGACCCGCC
>VYZM01020096.1:125224-171315 GCA_013398915.1 Dromas ardeola | reverse complement strand
TGGCCCGCACCAAGGCCCGCTCCTACGGCAGCACGGCGAGCGTGGCGGCGCCGCTGGCCGAGCGCTACGTGGAGCACCGGCTCAGCGCCGGGGACACGCTGCAGGGCATCGCCCTCAAGTACGGCGTCACGGTAAGGGGAGAGCCGCCGGGGCGGCCTGGCCGGCTCGGGCAGCCAGCAGGGCCCGGGGGCTGTAGGGCCGGTAGTGGCGATGGGCTCCCATAACGGCGGCGGGCAGTTGTGAGGCCCAGAAGGTAATGGAGGCAAAGGGGAAGAGGCACTGGAAGTGGAAAGCAGCCGAGAGATTACCGGCTGAAGTTGTCCTGTAGAGCATTTCCTACCCATAGCGAGCAGAACGTTTGGTCCTTGCCATGGATACGGTGCTGGTTTGTTTCAGTATTTAAAATGCTAACATCTGAATCTTGTGAGCTGCTTGGAGGGGTCAGTGCCCAGTTCTGATGGGCAATGGCCCGAAGTTCGTGCTGCCCGAGACAGGGCCGGGCTTGAAACTGGCGAGCGTTGGGTTGGCAGGACTGGCCGGTGGCCTCCAAGATGCACTTACTGCCACCAGGTAAACCTGGGCTCATACGACAGTTCACCACTACACTCACTTCAGATTAAAAAAAACCCAATGTAATTAAACTTGTCTTGAAAAGAATCATTATTTTGAGGCTGACATGTAGGCTGTGAGAAGAAGAATTTACTCCAGTAGCTTCAGGGCTAAAAATTCTTCCATTGTCATCTACCTACCAGCCTAGAGGTGATAAACAACTGATTTGGAAGTGTTGCAGCTTTCCTGCTCTTTTCCTATAGAGAAGAAAGTTTACTTATGTGGAAAATGTTGAAAGGCTTATGCCAGCCAAAGACATGCAGATTCCAATAGGGTCTACCAGCAGGCCCTAACGCACTACGATTCCCCACAGAGCAGAGCTCACCTACCCTACCTTCATTCCAGGTTATTTGGGGCCCAGCGGGCTACAAACTGACCTATCTTTATGCAGCTTTAGTAGTCCCAACCTGCAAAATGGCCGGGTACCAAGCAGCTGGTGAGCATAGCTAACAGCATGGTACTAGTACACAGTCAATGTCACTTGCACATCACCTGCAAAGAGCACCTTCCAGTTGGGCTCCATCCAGAAGACGTACAATGCAGTCCCAAATAATTAGGTTCTGTCTGGAATGGGTTTCCTTTTCTTCTCTCATTCTGAAAGATGTGCTAAAGCCTTCCATCAACTTCAACAGCATTCAGCCTTTGTTGTGAAAAGGGTTGAAAGTCTATTTCTCTCCCCTTAAGAAAGATTTTGACCAAATCTTGTTGGCAACAGGATTAATGGTGTTTTGGATTTACATTGGTCCACATTAAAACAAAGTTTTGCTCACCTTGGGGGCAAAGCAGAGTGACCTGAGCTGCTCATTGGATTTGTTTGAATTTTTATTTTTGGCAGTGCTTTCCATAATGGATAAAAGTCTCTGGTCTAAATGATTTAACTCTAGTGTTCTTCATTCAGAAGTGTATTTGCTCGCTACAATACGTGAAAAATATACACAGATTACTTAAGTAGTAGTTTTCTAGAAAAAAGGCATTTCTAAACACATTACAACTCCCTTTCAGCTGAAGTGAAGTTAGGGATTGAGCCTGTACAGTCTGAAAAAACAGGTTTAATTTATGAACCATAAACTTTGCTCATAGTATGATTTAATAAGCTTTTGCTGTGCTAATGGTGCATTTAAAGTATAAATGCTGGGTTTTTTTAAACACTCACTTTTTATTTGATGTAACGTTGCTAGTACTCTGCTGAAGAAACCAGAGCTGCATCATTGTAGGCTTCAATTGAGAAAGGTTACACTGGCATGAAATGTCCCTAAGAGCAATGCCAAGTTAGCTGAAATCAGCCATTGTGTTTCTGCTTTAATGAGTTTCAGACCAGGGTAGGAATGTATGCAAACACGTTTGCTTTTAGCAAAATGAAGAATCTTACGTGTTCACACAATGACAAGGGCTGACTTTCTCCAAAGAGTAATTACATTTGCTTCCTGTATACTTGGCTAGAAGTGAGAGTTGCTGTGACAGGAACATCATAATTATCTTTGGCTGCCTTTGCCTCCAGTATTACTGTTTTTAGAAGTTTCCCCCTGTGGTTTTCCTCACTGGGAGTCAGTTTGCAGCAAGAGACATCCTGTCCAGTGCCTGCCTTGGCATGACATAGCATAGGCAGTTTAAGATGGATGAAGGTGTTGGGGAGAGAGAGATTGGTGTGCTTTGTTTGGCCTCATCCTCTGCCCATCACCCCTCTCCCCCAGACACTGTCTATTAATCTTGTATGGCTTGTGTTCATTAGGTCTTTCTTTGAGCAGCGTTGGGTAAATTAACACTGGGAATTAATGTTTAGTATCATAGTTATGGTTCCATTGGAGTGCTGTTTTCCACCATACAAAGGTATCCCTTTTGAGGAGAGAAGGTAGAGGACCATTTGTTTCATGGTCAGTAGGAGCAGTTTTGATGGAGTAGTTCAGCACCAGTTTATGCCTTAGTGCAGCTTCAGTTAAAGTAGTAAGAGCAAAGGCACATGCTTTCACTGTTACAGGTCTGTAGCTAACAGTTCATTTTTCCTAGCTCTAAGAAAACTAGTGTTAAATCCTGCTCTCCATACATCCATGAATGTATGGAGTCATACTGAGTTGTAGAAGGAGCAGTATGTATTACACACATTAAGTAACCTGCCCAAGGCTGAGGGATATTCTTTGTAGAACCAAGCATTTCCCATTTCATTGTTGTTCAGTGCAGAGATGCACAGTCTTCCAAATGCCACAAGATGGTATTTAAAAGGTATTTTAGGAAGAAGTAACCAGAGGTAGAGTTACAGTGAAGTAGGATAGAGAACAGCAGTACAGTGCATTATTTATCAGTTATTGAAGCGTCACCTTCCAGCTCACCTGTAGCAGAGATCTCAGTTTTCAGCTTTTGTATTGTATTTTTAGAGAAAAGCTCCAGCTAGCATTTTAAACATTTTTTGCTACCGATGAAGATAGCCAACTTTTAGACATTTTGACAATTGACATTTAAACTAGCATCTGGTGGCCGTTATAGGTCCTATTACTAAGTCAGGTGAAGCTTCCTTTAAACCCCTCAGAGGGTACTCAGCTCGGCAAAGAACTTAAGAGATACACCATATACTGTGTAAGGCTAACTAAAAATAATTTCCAGGCTTCAGGAACTGGAAGAGTAATGAGCTGCTCTTACTTGAAGTAGTAGCTTACTATCTGACACTGGATATTAGTTATTCAGCTTTTGAAAATGATTATTAAATCTAATCATTCCGTCATCTTAGCCATCTGCAGCAACAGGTTGGGGTTGTCTTTAAGTAGAGAATATTGGTTTTGTATATTTAATGGACTGAAATAACTTACTGCTGAGCTTTCCTGCATCATTTTCACTACTTTCACTCTCCCAGAAACCTAGCCTTTCTAGAGAGAATCTTTTTATTTTTACGGCGAAAGCTTTCATCAGGCTTCCAGGACCCAAGCAAATGCCATCCCTATGTAATACCAGATCTATAGTGGCACTGCAGCAGATACTCTTACCACGCAGTACAGGTCTACATTGCATGCAGGAGTTTATTCCAGTTGTGCAAGAGGCCACACAGTCTCACATCTGCACAGAGAAGAAAGACTAACACCTCTACTTCATTTTAGACCCTGCTAGTACGTTCAGTGTAAGAAATGCACAGGCATGCTAACCCAGTGATTATCTGTTAACAGTGGTCTTTTATTTGCAATTGGGAAGGACTCCCAGTAGTGTCAGAGCAAAGTTTAGAGAGTTTAAGACTGACAAGAGTAAGATGGTAGAGCAATTTTTTCATCATCTGAGTGCTGAACTGAAGATACTTCAGACTTTGAAGTAGTGAGTGGCTAGTGCTTGGAGCGCTCAGCTTTTCCTGGGCAATTATACTAGCAGTAAGACTCTCTTATTACAACTTTTACAGGCTTTATTCTTACTCAGTTTAGCTCCATTTAATTTAATAAAAACGAATAACGCTTCTAATGCAAGCAAGAGATATTTTCAGTTCTCTTTATACTTGTTTTCAAGTAGGTTTTATTTAGAGTGCATTTATTGTTGCAGTACTGTAGTGGTTAGGGATTTGTGTTTATTGCAGTCACCAGGGGACCAGAATGGTCATTTTTCTTTCTTTCACTTAAGACTTTTCCTAATAAAATCATGAGTTTAGGTTATAACTAAAGCTTAAAGTCACATGATCATGGATAGTGATTTCTGTGCTTTTTTTTTTTAAACCTTGCAGTTGAGAAATAGGAAGCTAGTTTAACTGTTACTGACTTAGAAGGGAAATTTTGATGACTAAGAACTTGAACAACATTCTTAGTAGGGAGATATTATAAACATTTACTGGGAACTTGTCCTTGCCTGTAAAGCAATGGAATTTATAATAGCTTCTCAGGTTAAGTACAGAGCAAGTGGGGCTTTGTGCATTAGTATGCTGAGAAAGATAGGGTGGTGGTCTTGCTCCTGTCGTGAGATCATCTATACTGATGAGTAGATTGTAAGAAGTACTTTGGGTAAAAGTTGCATAAAAAGTATTTAACAGTTATGTGGTGGCTGTTACCATGCATTATTACATACATGAGGTTGCTGTTGATCATGCTGTAGATTCAGTTTACTGAACAAATGCAGCCACTAGTCTATGCAGCTGCATTATAAAGTGTTTACGAGCCCCCCGTTCTTTTCACTGCCTGACTTCTCACCGAAAATCAGGACTTCATCTGAAGTCTGAATTTGTTACATCAGCTAGGGGGGAAAATACTATAGATGAGACGTATACTGCTCTTCCAAGACTTGCGGTGCTCACTGTTCATAACCAGCATGTCCTGAATGCTCAAGGTGACTTTATCGACCCTTCTTTGTATTATGCACGCCTTTTACCGGAGTTCACCTACAGCAGCTGCTAGCAATTCTGAGCCTTACTCTAATATAAATTCAAATCACCAGTGCTTTTACAATAAATTTTTGTTCTGTGGCAAGTTGTTCATGTGAGCTTATATAGAGATTGGAAGACTGTTCAAGAAAAGCATCTGTACATAGTGCAAGACTGTAGAAAGACTAGTATTTTGGAGTGAAGCCTACATAAAAGGAAGAAGCTAGGCTGTTGAGTTAACAAGGCTAAAGCAGAACATACACTCTGAAATCACTTTGAATGCAAAAAAATCCTTTCCTAAAGTCATTGCTGCTGCAAAGAAAGTATAGATTTATTGTAACTAGAGGTTACTGTACTACTTCAGAAAGTTAGTACTTTATACTTTGCCAAAACCTAATAACTTACATTTTTCCTATCTTTTTCAGATGGAGCAAATAAAGAGAGCAAATAAACTGTTCACTAATGACTGTATATTTCTGAGGAAAACCCTGAATATTCCAGTTATATCAGAGAAACCATTACTGTTCAATGGACTTAATTCATTGGAGTCTCCTGAGAATGAAACTGTTGACAGCTCCCCTTCTTGTGATGAAGGGCTAGTGACAGTTCAGGAAGAAAGTAGTTCTTCTCCCAGTCCTCAAGAGCCTGACAATCAGCCCACTGCACCAGAAGAACTGTCTGCCAAAGATTTCCTACAGAGGTTGGACTTGCAGATTAAGTTATCCAAACAAGCAGCCAGGAAACTAAAAGATGACAATGTCAGGTAAATGCCGCTTTTAGTATTAAGCATCTTAATCTCATCCTGAAGGCTTTTTAGTCTAAGCTGAACCCTTTGGTAGGGTATTTCAGACAACATCTGTAGTTTTAATTTGTCAACAGCAAGTCTATGCTGTTACCCTGCACCAGGTACATTCAGAGCACACCATTAGCAGATGCTTTGATATGTCAGTTTTAAAGGCTGTCTCACAATACATTGTTTGTAGAATAGCAATAATATTCCATGAAAGCTAGAAGGCCAGTATTCTCCAAGATGTCTTGCGATGTAAGTGGGCAACTATTTAAGCAAAACCCATAGTTTTCAGTAGATTACTGAGCCAAAGCCTATGTGGAAGCTGATTGTATACAGCAAGGCATGATTGCACTTTTATTCTGTCCCAAATTCCCTCATAATTGTGTAAATATTCTCCATGTTGCAGTTTCAGTTAAGCTATCCTATCTCCTTTCCCTAGTTTATGGATCCACCTATGTAGGCTTCTGTCTTTTCTTCATTATTTCTTCTACAGCCAAGAGCTCCCACACACTTTACTCATAGAAAAAGTGATACCTTTTGACGTCTTTGCCACAGTGATTATCCCCTCACATATGCAGGTATCCCATGGAGAGTACAGGAAGACTTAGAGCAAGAGCAGACTTCAGTAGTGTTTGTTTTCCCATGTCCTTGGGACAAGCTTCCTCAGGCTGTTCACAAGCAGTCTCTTGGGCTGGTTGTCTGGCCTGTTTATTCTCTGCAGAAATTGCCTCAGTGTGTGATGCTGAGGTAGCATTTCTTATGACAATAAAAAGTATGACTGCAAGGGACTGGTATTGCTTCTCTTGCCAGAGAGATGGAGAGAGGTTATGCCTGCAGATATGTACTTTGCCTTTGCAAATTTGTTTAATGCAAAACTTCTTCCATCATCCTGGTTCACTTCACGTACTCTGATTTGAGTGCAAGCAGCATACTTTTCATGTTAAGAAGAAAGTAACCTTTCAGGACCGAATCTATCGAGAGTATAGTCCCATCATTTCTTTAAGAAGTTAAGGGATTATTTCAGCAACTTAAAAACTTTGTTCAATGCACAAAAATTTCAGGGGGAGCAGGATACTGCATTTAGTAATTGGACAAGCCTCATTTGCAGAAATATCCCATAAGACAACTTAAGATAATTCATTACCTTTTGCACTCCACATACAACTCTCCATTGCCAGACGGATGCT
Organism: Dromas ardeola; assembly: GCA_013398915.1. Lineage (NCBI taxonomy): Eukaryota > Metazoa > Chordata > Aves > Charadriiformes > Dromadidae > Dromas > Dromas ardeola. Next base: position 164,411 of record VYZM01020096.1, on the reverse strand, counting down.
GGTTTAGAGTTACAGTGTCAGGGAAGGCTGGAACACTTTCACATCTTATTAACACACTTGTCAATTATTTTCTTTTGAATTGATTACATGAAAGAGGAAAAATAGCTGTTGGAACTTGGATCCTTCTCTATTCAAACTCTTTCACTTGCATTATTATATTTGAAACAATGTAGAGCATCTATCAAAATGTGCCGGTACTGACTCTCAGATCATTAGACATATGTATCTAACACAGATTAGAGTAGGTGTTGACCCAGCAGTTAATCTGTGTCACAGAAAACCACAGTCCCTGCCAGAGGAAGGCAATTATTTTAACATCCCTTCAACAAAATAACATGCTAATTTACAGAAGGAAATTCACTTAGACCTTGCTGCACCGTGAGCAGAGCCAATACAGTGAGAGTGACACTGCACAAATAGTTACTGCTGCTACTAATATACATTTCCTATATTGCTTAAGTTACAACTTGGGAAATGAAGGCCTGGTACTGAATTTCCTCCCAAGGAATTATGCATACAGGAGGATGAATTACTTTCTCACCTCCTGTTCAGATTTAGCAGATAATTTTGTTAATTATGCATAGAGCACAGATTTTTACTGGTCATGATGCTACAGGAAGCATGAACTACAGAGCTGCAGGCTATCTGCTGAGCAGGATGTAATCCAACTGAAGAGAAAAGCTTCCTATATCTCTGATAAAGCCTTCAAAATGCCACCTTCCACCCCACCACCTCTGGCTTTCAGTCCTGGCTCACAAAAGCTATCCTTGCATGATCTCCAACTGTGTTCACCCCTTTACAGTCTGACAAAAAGTGCCAAAGGACCAAAGTCAACGTTTACAGAGAGTTTGCAGAATGTTTACTCCTTGCAGAGAGCTAGAGGGAGACCGTTGCGAAAAGCCCTGGAAGTGCTTTTCAGCTATGGACCATCAATGGTATTTCTGGGCCCACACTGGAAGGTGGCAGCATGCCTTACTCTGCTCCAGCAGCTCCCCAGGAGGCGCACCTGTTCTCCCTCCTCCCTATACCTTTCTTGTCCCTTGCTTGGAGCAGGAGCCCTTGAAAATTGGACAGCCATCTTGATAGTAAACCAGTGTCGTGAATACGCAAATTTTCAATTCTTAGAGTGAAAGCCATTTATGAAATTGAGTGCTGTTTCCAGCTACTCTGGCCTTCTGTATTCAGATTGACTTGTAAAGGCCTGTTTAGAAGGTGACATGCACCAATGCTTCAGTGTACTTAAGTGCCTGTTTGAGAGTGAGAAAGGAGCACTAGAGTTACATCTACTACCACCAAAAGAGGCATTTGGACTAAGAAAACTGCCAGCAGAAGCAGACTATCCGTTCTGAAACTTGAAGAGTCATAACTTCTCACCATACCGGTGAGCCTGATTTGACAGATGGAGAGAATCATGACATCTCTTAAATTGCATTTTACTTCAGTCTCCCTTAAAGTTGCCAAGAATGCATGCGTGTTCATGCACTGATTCTGATCAAACTGTACAGTTAGTTTCATAGTCAGAAACTGCTTTGTGCTCCAAAGACAGCTTAAGGTGAATTACATTGTTTAATCATAACTCTTGAAGTCACCACTTTAAGTGCTCTCAAAGGAATAAAGTATATTAATCTCTGAAGTCAACTTCTTCCCGGCTAAAGCCTCTTGCTGTTAGGTAGAAAAATCGAGTAGCACACAGGCGCAGATTTAGACTAGATACTAAACTTCAATAGCTATGCAGGTAGACAACCATTAAAGATTACAGAATGTGAGCCGCTCAGTTTGTGATGGCTACCTTTCACAATTAGAGTTTATGTAAATATATGGCTCGATCTGCATGTAATACTACTTTTATTAGAGGGTTTCTCTGAGCAAGAAATCATTGGTTAATGAATCCCCCGGTCAGGTGTATTGACCCAAGATGCAGCTCTAGGTGAGCAGCTTAAGGCAATCAGGCCTGGTTTTGTTTTGAACAGTATTTTTATCATAGGCCAAAAGAAATGCAAAAATGTTAGTATAGTTGTTTGTAGCCTGTGTCGCCAACTCACACATTTGCGTAATAGGGAAGAATGCCCATTGTTAGTTTTATCCACACGTAGAAGAAAAGCAACTTGTAATAGTTTGAGAAAATATGGTAGTGCTTCATCTTGCCCAAAATGCTGTTATGCATGTTTCCGGATACCGAAACGGAAGTTGAGTTTAGTGATGCTTTTTGTATCAGATAGTTGAACACCAGAGGTCTAATGCAAGGTCTTTATAAAGACCTTTATATTTTAGGGTAGTGCTGTGGTAGGCTAGAACACTAGGGCCGTATACTGTCCTTCTGGGGCAGGTCACATCTTTCTGCATTTGCCTTTTAGTGACTCATTTTGGAAACCTTGTAACTGAATAGAGCCACGCTAATCACTATTGCTTACACGAGCCAATATAATTAATTGGTGTGCAGCACTGAACAGAACCAAATGATCAGTTGCCTTGACCTGAACCTGGGAAAGAATAGGCTGTTGAAGCATTTGAAACTGATAACTGATTGAGTTAATTTGTTCGATAATTGTTCACCATCATTGGCTATCAGCTAAGAAAACAGATACCTCAATTAAGGAGGCTGCCTGTGGAGAATCCTGTTTTCAGACCTCCAAAAGCTATTAACTCATGAACTCAGATTGCTGCCTTGTTTAATCGTGAATTCTAGAACCATCCAAGCATGGATTTGAGTTTACTTGTTCACATGCAGGTACACTTGGTCTTACAGAAGTGGTTATTAGCATTTTTTATTGTGGCCTGATGCATACAGTAGCTTGCAGTAGATGTCTTTCAGCTCCTGTAACCTGCTGGGCAAAGGGGCAACAGCGAACAGGAAGAGACAGCACTATGAAGCATTGTAATGCTCTGCTGTTCCTTTCCCTTTGCCTGAAGGAGAATGTTGCAGTGACTTACCACTTTGCTATTTTAAGCATCTTAAAAGTGAGGAAAATTGTTCAATTGTTAAACATACATGCGCTGCCATGTGATTGCTTGTGGGCCATGGGCCAGAGCTGCTACTATGTAATTTTATTTCATATAAAGCTTGGCTTGTTTTTAAGCCATCAGAACAGACTTGTACTTGGTACGTACAGTTTTGAAGATCTACGTTAGTAGTATTTCCTGGCTGTTACCTTGGTTTGGAGTAATGTGTTGTAGACTTCTTCATATAGCCTAGTCCTGCAGCCTGGGACAGAAGGTTAGAAGCTGTTCTTGCCAACTCTTACTGCCAACTGCAGCATGCCTGAGCCTTGGTCAAAAAGTTATTTTGCACATATTTATTATGCTTTCTTAGGTTCAAGTATAATGACCTACTACATGGTTCTTACGGCCCTGCCACATACAGAAACCCCTCAAGGCTGGCTGTGACTCAAGTGCCAGTCTTCTGCCCTCTACAGGCAAATGCCAAGTAAAAGCCCCTAGTCCAAGTGCGTATTTCATGGGAAGTAGGGACGAACAGTTTAGAGTAGCTGTTTTATTTCTTTGTCTGAAGACCTGCTAATCACTGTTTCAGCTTTCCAGTTCTCCATATTCACCCCTACTATCCACCGTAAGCAACTGCAGCTAATGTCAGTCCAGTGTTTGTCTGTGGCCATCTCATGATGGATGTTATTCCGATATTGAGGCTTTCAAGAAAAAAGAGTGAAAGGCTGATTCTGACAGCCTCTGATGAGAAGGAAGGTCTTTTTGCTGTAATTCTGCCACATTTTATTCTCCTAAAAGGGGAAACGTAACAAAACTAAGAAGTAGAAAGTAATTTTCAGTGTACAGCATAGAAAGTAAGCTTTTTCCCTGCTGGAGAGTCTAAGCTCTGAAAATATAGAAGTTCTTTATCCTCACAAACTAGCAGAGATTGCTATTTGCAGCTGTGTTCTGAGCATATGTGGCTAGAAATCCATTGCCTCAGAAGGGTATATGTCACAGCTTCAGAATATGCTTTTTGAAATACTTAGCTTCAGCCAAGTAGTTATGGTTGAATCTTACAGCCCTGCTGTCCAGTCTTACAAGATTGATATGCTGATAGGTTTCAGTTCTGAAAAAAGTTTTAAAATGTATTTTCTTGAGACAATTTATAGATCAAAAGTGCTTTAGTGCTTATTCAAGTAAACAAGAATTGTTTGCTTCCTTACTTTACTTTTATGCCAGGTATTATGAACAGCATCTGCAAATTATTCCATGTCAGTTTTGCAATGCAGAATTGATGATGTAAGGAAAGATACTACTTAAATATACACAGATCATCTGTATCTTAAGAATCATGCTTGGTACTGGATCTGTAGCATCACGAATGTAAATAGATGTGGTATTTGTATGAAAGGCTAAAACCTGGTTTTATTACTACCGTAACAACACATCTCTGCAAGGTTTCGTTGTTTGTTTTTTTTTTTTTTAACAAGATTTTCAAGACAAAAGCAATATCATGTCTTCATGAAGATAATTTTGCTGGACTACCCAAGAGCAGGGAAGGGCTGGGAAAACAAGTGCAAGTTACTCAGATGCTTGGTTATTTTGTAGGTTTTTTTCCTCTGATGCTATTCTGGGGTGTTATATGAAATTTAACTTGTAGATAAATAATCATCTTTAGAAGTTAGTAGGGAAAAGTCTGCATGATTGGGGTTTGGAATACTATTGAAATATGTAGATTTTAGCTATACAATTATTAGACTATTTGAATAACTATACCTTTATATGGAGGCACATACAGTATTAAAAGTAACTGGAAATCCTTTGAAGTTCACAGTATAGCGACTTAAGTCTTTCTGTTCTCACCAAAACACTAGAATTGGGGGGTTGGACTAGATGATCTCCAGAGGTCCCTTCCAACCCTATGATTCTATGATTCTATGAATTGGCATCAGCGTTAAGAATAGGCTCTCAGGAACATATTTTGAAGCTACAGTAGTAGAAAAGAACGATCTTTGGAGAACTTAACATGCTTGAATTAGTACTGGCTGCTGCACTGCAATAAGTTTACATAACCACTTGTTTTTAAAGGCAATATTGTCAAGTAAACAGTAGGCAGACTCATTTTTCATGAGGATTTTTTAATAGCAACACTATTTTGGTTTATCCAGTGATCGAATTAACAACAGCCCGCGTGGGCAACTATTTTCTCCTAAGAAAATCCAAGTGATCAGTCTCAGTATTGATTGAATCACAGGAAGTATACATCAAGGAGCCCACTCAAGGAATATCCTTGCAGCATCAAGACACAGATCCAACTACAACGATGATGGCCTGCTCCTGTTTTTGCCTCATTTGGTCCATCTGCACCCCCTGGCATTCAAAAGGCTGAAACAAACACACAACTAAGCTTGCTTTTTTAAAAACAGAAATTGAAAGCAACAGTACCAGAACTCCAGCATGCCCTCCGCTTGTTTATTCTTTACAGTATTTCTTATTGATTTGGCACTGTAATGGTAAGAATCCTGGGGTGCATCAAGAAGAGTGTGGCCACCAGGTCAAGGGAAGTCATCCTCCCCCTCTACGCTGCCCTGGTGAGGCCACATCTGGAGCGCTGTGTCCAGGTCTGGGCTCCCCAGTTCAAGAAGGACAGGGAACTGCTGGAGAGGGTGCAGCATAGGGCTACCGAGATGATCAGGGGATTGGAACATCTCTCTTATGAAGAAAGGCTGAAGGATTTGGGTCTTTTTAGTCTGGAAAAAAGACAACTGAGGAGGGATCTTATCAACACTTATAAATACTTAAAGGGTGGGTGTCAGGAGGATGGGGCCAGGCTCTTTTCAGTGGTGCCCGGTGACAGGACAAGGGGTAACAGGCACAAACTTGAGCATAGGAAGTCCCATCTCAACATGAGGAGGAACTTCTTTCCTCTGAGGGTGGCAGAGCCCTGGCACAGGCTGCCCAGAGAGGTGGTGGAGTCTCCGTCTCTGGAGACATTCAAAACCCGCCTGGACGTGTTCCTGTGCAGCCTGCTCTAAGGTGACCCTGCTCTGGCGGGGGGGGTGGACTAGATGATCTCCAGAGGGCCCTTCCAACCCCTACCATTCTGTGATTAAACTCTAACCGTATTCTGATGTTGTTGAACTTAACACAGCTTTACTTGTTTTCAGCATTCTGTTCTTGAAACAACATTAACAAGATCTCCAGAGATGTGTAATGAACAGTAGTATACTGCAAGTAGTATTTCTGTTAGGCAGTGCCAGTCTTACCTATTTTGGTCCATCCATTAGGAAAACTGGTTATCTGCATCTGCATTACAGTTTTACTGTTGAGTCATGGTATGTTCCCGATCTGATGATTATGATCATTTTCTTTTTAGAGAGGAGGAGAATGAGGAAGGTCCCTATGCAACTTCTTCGTATCACCAGTAGAAGACAGATGTGATGGCCTGAAAACTTTCCATGAAATCAGTTCTTAAAGAACTAAATGGTCAATAATTCAAAACCCAAGTCTTTTGGACTCATCATCTCGATGTACTTAAAACAAGTCATGAATGGGTAATTGCACTGAAATTATGACCTCTTCTGCCTTCCATAGGTTGATGCCCTTATGCTATATCAACAGAGGCTTAAAGCCTTCCAAAACTAGCAATGGCCTTTATACCCCTTCTGTGCAAACTGTAGCATGGTAGCAACAATATATCCTTGAGGTCACCTTTATGCAGGATGTTGATCTTTAGTAAGGATTTTGTAAATACTTGTTAAAGTGAAATTTGTTTTAAGTATTTAAAAATATTCCATAAGTTTGCTTGTAAATGACAAACTATGAAAATAACAGAAATTTACTTATTCTGCAGACAAAGGCTAGTTTGCTGTGGAAATTTCGTCTACTTCAGGGCTGCAGAAATTGCCTTTGAACTCTGTGTGTATGTCTGTGTGTGGTTATAATGTATTCCTAGAAAGGGGCATTCTACTTGTTTTGATGAGTTAAAGCCTTCATGGTTAAACAACTGTTTGCAAATTGGATTTCTGCTAATAAAAGGGAAGAGTCACAGCAAGAGATTTTTCTTTGTGAGATATGACATTGGAATATCAGATGTGTGTTCTTGTGTGGTTATATTTTGTGTGGTTTTAATTTAATAAATACAAAAATACTGATGTGTCTATACATAATGAAGTCAGCTTGGTTCTAGTCTGTTTTTTGTGAAGAATGGTTGTCTAGTTATGTGAGCTATTAGATGCTAATTTCAGGGCAAATAATGTCCTTTACCTTTACCATACAGCTCACCCTCCTAAATGAGACCTGTAAGGACTATTTGATCTAGTTGTGCGATCAAGAAAACTGCGTTAAGATTAATAGGAGCCACACTGCCTTCACTGTTCTGAGAAGAGATGCAAGACTCAAGTCTGCAAGTGGATCCCACCTGAAGCTCAGGAAGGTGGAATACAGACTGCATTCACTCTCTGCCCTGAAGTTAATGTATTAGCAAATTCTTGTTAAGCATCCTACAATTTTTCCTCAAGTATTCAATAAGCTTCACAAAACTCTTGTCAGTAAAGAATTGCCGGATCCCCACTGTGACAGATGGCATTTCCTATATATTAGGTCATTTATATAGTTATTGCTCCCTCAAAGCAAAAACTTTCTGCAATATGTTAAAATGGAAGCAATATAGAAAGTTACATTAATTTACTAAAACTAGAAATAAAAATGCAAAGCTAGACAGGAATTGGTATTTCCCTAGAGCCTGCAGGAACTCAGACCCGGCAGGCTCATTCGTATCATCTCTAGCTCTGGTCCTAAAGAGGTCTGCGGTGGCACACAAATTAACAAGAACAGGGAAAGCTTAGAATGAATAAAAGGAAGTATTGATTTTTCTTGAAGAGACTGGTGAATTAGTTTTTGGTCTGGTATCTTTCTTAAATTGGGATTCGTTTTATTTGTTACAGGATAGTAATTTCTGTTCTTGTCAGTTAATTTCTATAGGACATTATCAGAGCCAGAATAAACTACTTTTCCAAAGGTGACCCTAGCTTCAAGCCCAGTTATGTTCTATAATCCTACAGAAAAATGTAATCCTTTTCTAACAAAGACCTGCTATTGGAATACCCTCACCTATCCAGCACATGCAAGAGCAGAGTGTTTTGCCGAGCAGGTCAGCAGCACGGCTTTCCTCGCACAGCAAGCACCCCTCCTGGCAGCCCCACGAGGCAGAGCCACATTTCACTCCATCCTTCCCTAGGGCGCCGCTGTGCTCGTGGGCTGGAGGACCTTCAGGACAAGCAACGTAAGATCGGTGACACCGTTTACATCTACTTTTCCTGACCGAGAAAGCCATACAGAAGCACAAGGGAAGAAGCAGCTGTGCCAGCCTGGAGACACGGTTGGGCAGAGACCCACGGCTGCACACCCTTCCCCTCAGACGCGGCAGATTTCAGCCCAGTAGTGCCCCAATGGACCCACAGCATCTCTGTGCTCAGCATGGCATCCAGTACAAAAACATTAGCATAACCCAGCAGAGACACCTAACCCTTCTGTTCCACACAAGCAGGGAGGATTTCGATGCCGCCATTGACCGTAACAAAGGTTGCCTGCAAGAGGCCCTACCTCGCCAGCCGCGGCCCCAGAGCAGGGCTCCGCTCCTTGCCTGCTACGCAGACACTCTTCATGGTGCCCCAAGGGCATGCTGCTCGACAGCAGGCCAGAGGGGACCTTTGCTTTTGCTTCCACTCCACCGTCCTATTCAGCAAGACCTGCAGCAGCTGCTCTCCCCCACCCTGGAGGGAGGCTGCTCTGTATGGCCGCAGGGGCTCCCAGTGGGCTGTATAAGTAAAATATATTTAGAAATTGCTTTACTGTGCCTCTGCAACTTTCTTGCACCCCTCCATTGGCATGAGGTCCTCTGTCCCTGTGTGGCTGCTGTGCGGCCTGGCTGCAGCCCTGTGCGCACACACACCTCCCAGCCAGCACCCGATGGACGCCACGTCTGCTCAGCTCCAAGGAAAACGGAGCAGATGACAGAAAATGGTGCCTGGAAATGGTCTGTCTGTAATACAGTCAGAGTAATTAAAGATGGAGTTTTCCTACTCTGTAAAAAAGGGGTTCTTAAGGCTCTGAAATAACTAAAGTTTTAATATCTTAATCCACATTGTCATATTATTACTCAATAAAATGACAGTTTTTCCTGTACATTTTATATATCGTTTATACATTATCCTGTATATTTTGCTTCTCACTCTGCCTTTATTCTTCCTACACTTGTAACTTCATTCTTCGTTTATATATTTCTACCACAAGGTGTGGTTTAGGGTTGGAATGGGGCAATTTCAGGCAGAAGTGAAGCACACAGTGCAGGTAAAATTACATGTTTTGCACCTATTCTGTGAGGGGAAACCTGCATATTTTTTTTTACATGTTTCTTCAGTCAAAGCTTGAAAAGTCAAAACCTGGGCAGGCTTGGACTAGGATCTTTTTAAATGAAATGCGGGACATTGTCAATAACAAGTTTTTGTTTGCAGTGTGTCTGGAGGCTACTTATCCCCTGTAGGTCCCTCTAACTCAGCCATCAGGTGCTGTAGTTGCATCCAACGTTCTCGGAGCGGGACATCCCCCTTCCTGCAGGCATCGCGCTGACCTCCTATTGCTCTGTGCTGCAGGACGGCCTCAAAACGCTGGGCAGTGGAGAGAAAAGATGCATTCTCTTTAACACACAAAAGCAGCCTTGTACTACTGTAGCTTGTAGTAAAGTGTTTAATAAAGTACAGTATCAGAAACAATAGTCTAATAGAAAAGCTCAAAAGGTGGATACCATATATGTTGTACTTGTTACATTTTCAGTGATAATTTAGGGAGTGAAGAATTTCTGGAGGATCCAGCACAGATACAAACAACACAGAAACTGGTTTTTGTCAATTTAGAACCAGAGTTGTGCAGGTGTTGAAAATACCTTTCTCACCAGGAAAAAGGAAAGCACTGACAGAATATGATTTACTAATTATGTACTGAACACACAAGCAGCAGATGTCCAGTGCTCATGTGCTCCTAGTGTTCCCTTCAAAAGAAGGACTGATCTGTGGTGCAGGTTGAAACTCGCATCACTCCGTTTGCTTTTACTTAGCATCAGTCGTAGCCTGTTAGAAATGCAGGGTGATTCATCAGGCTGGCTGTGTTTTTACTGTCTAGTTCTGAACGGTGTGATTTACCGATAGATGTTCATTTGATGTCCCAGCAATGCAACCAGTATTTGAAGCATTCAAATAACAAGTTTAATGGGCTTGGGCAGGACGGGAAGTGAATCTAGTTTGAAGAATGTAGCTGAGATGATTGCTCATCTGTCAGAGGGCTTGCTCTGTTCTCAGCTAGTCATCAGGTTGGTCTAATTAGTTATGTGTGTACCCCAAGTGATGCACAGCGGCAGGGCAAGCACAGAACAGGCCCAAGAATATGCATACTCTGAATTACAATCCGAGCATACCCAGTGGACTTTTTTTTTTCCTAAATTATGTCATCTATGCTTTGTTGAAGTTAATAAATTTGCAAAACTGAGGGGTTAAAAAATATTGCACTAGCCTTTTTGTGGACACAAACTCTCCATAATCACCGGTCACTAGTTGATGACATCTTTCCATAGGACTCCTGCATAGACTCCTGAGGGGCCAAAGTATGAACCTAACTTCCAATGAAAATGAAAAATATTATTAAATTACTCATTATACTGGCAGGAGAAGAAAGTTTGCTGTTTTTTTAAAGTAGCCATTGAGGAAGGAAAGTTTGTCCTTTTCCTAAGTGCAGATCCTAGATCACTACCACTTCCCCACCTGTAAAGGTCTATGGTTAGTTATCTTTCTCCAGATTTCATAAATCCAAAAGGCCACTTTTCTAGTGTGATAGTCACATAAGAAACTAAGTCACAAACTGTTGCAGAAAACAACTGAGATCTATAGGGACAAGAAGAAATTCCGTTCTTTGGGAACATTAGATGATAATAGTAATAATAGTAATAATAATAATAACAACAACAATAATAATAGAGGGTTTAGATGAGAACAAATACGCTGATTCAAAATAACAGGAATTCTTTTTTCCTAATTAATTTCTGCAGTGTTTTTAAGGGACTATTTTTCAAACAGGAATGTTACATTGACTACATTTCTGGATACAGTTTTTATATTAAACACCACCATTAGTGCCTGATACTGCAACTCTATGATCCATATCAGGATGTGTATGAGCAGGCAGTGACGTACTTTTTGTAAGCTAGAAAGCATTCATTGGCTTATGTATCAGCAATTTTCACATAGATATGCTGTTACACCTCATTGCTATCACATTCATTTAATATTTGTTACCAATAATGTTCTGTTGATAATGTCCAGTTGATAATTTATGTTTTGCAGGGATTCCAAAGTTTACTTCAGTTGGCTAAGAAACGTTGCTCAAATCTCCTCTTCCTCAATCTCCAGCTGTGCTGAGAAAATGAGGACGGAAACGATCTGCCCATTTAACATTTACAGAACTTTGTGCAGTGAGTCAGGTCTCCCTTCACTGGCAGGCAGATACCGACCTCTGCATCAGCCAACATTTTTTGACTGTATCAATCTCAGAATTATCATGAGTTTTTTAAAAAAATCAGAACAGGGATAACCTCAATTATCAATGAAGAACCTGTAACTAAAGAGAACAGGGCTTTCATGGGGTTCATTTAGACAAATGACTGCTGCAGGGGCTAAGTCTCAGATTTACATCTTCTGAACTCAGTTTAAAATTTACTCTTCTAAAAACTTCTTTACCTTTGATCATGCTTCATGAGTTCTTCATACATTAAATTTTCCTTTCACTTCACTTCAATATAAAATATCTCATAAATCATTCTTCAAAAACTCTGTAAGTTGAGGAAGAAGAATGAGGGTGACATTTTGTTTTCTTTTTTCACTCCTTAGGAGGTACCAAATTCTTGGCTAATTATAGCATATATGTGCCCAAAAAATAGTTTGCCAAAATAATACTGCTCAACACAGATCAGAAATCAGTAAATACACCACAGCCTTGATATTCAGAGATGCTGAGATACAATAGGTTAAGTTAAGCCTTTCTGAAAAGCAGGGCCCATGTTCTTAACAACATCTCTAGTTCCAAACTCCCTTTCCCATGCAAAATGACTTGAATTGCTTTCCTTTTTTTTTTTTCTTTAAAGAAAGTAATGGCTATTTACACTTGTTATCAGGCTACTCACATCAGGAATTCAACTAGTTATGCATGCACAATCATCAAATGGTGCACCAAGGAGAATGTTTATGCATGCTGAATGAAGCAACAATGGGGAGAATATAGCTCTGTAATGTGAAAGGCCGTTGCAGCGTCTAAGATGTATCAGTTGCTAAGGACACTATAGTCCAAGTTACAGAATACTACATAAAGAAAGAAAAAAGAGTCAAGAAAAAAAAGGTATTATGATTTAAAAACAAGATTTCTGGATATAAAATCATATTAAGATTAATGAATACTTTAATAGGTAAATTTTTTCAAATATTTTATTCAGAGAACTATGAACTATTTTCTAATAATGCCCTTTACATAGTTGCATCTATAGAAAGCTAGTGGAGTGACAGCAAAAAGATGTAGCATTAAAAGAACTTTCCATCAGAAACGGTTGGTTTATCTACAAAATTAAACCCAACATAAATAATAAATCAAAGAGAACATTACATAAACATTGACCCTATCAAATAGAGATTCGGTGTCAGAATTTGGCGTTTAGGGTTGGTTTGTAAGTGTAGGAAAATACAGTATGCAGTCAGTGTACGGAGCACTACAGCTCTTCGTTTCTGTCTAGAAAGTTGTCAGTACAATGTAAACAGAGCATTTCTAACGATATCCTCAAATTAACAGATCGTAAGTCATTGAGCTGGGAGTGGGGCAAGCTATACTAGTTTTCTACATGTTTGGCAGCCACTAGCTGTTCACAGGCTACCATATATGCGCTTAATTACATCAGCCTCTTCCTTGTCCAGGATGCCCTTGTCCACATAAGCATCAGCTTGCTGATCAATGAAATCTCTCAGCTTTGAAAGATCATAGTCTGAAAAATAAGAATTAATTTGCACAATGAGTCATTGCCATCATACTGCTTCACCTAAGAAACAACGTCATTGTAAAGTTTACCCAAGAAATGCACTTTATCCAACAGGAGAATTCACTACAAGTGCAACTTGCGAAAACCATTTAAAAAACCAAAACACCTGCACAAAATCTTTGTGCACGCATCACAGTGCTTTTAGTATTCAAGAGGAATAATCATCTCTTGCTCTTAATTGATTGCTGTCAAATGCTAAAGTAAGAATATTTTCTGGTCTAGAGATTTGATGTTCTAGTCTGCATGGCAAAAGCTGGTGTTAAACCCCTATTATTTTCACAATTGTCAGGGATTCAAAAGAAAGTATTAAATTGACTGTTTTCTACTGAAATCTCAATAAAATTCCCACTTACTACAAGCACCTGTAGTGAAAATTCAAGAAAGCAACTTCCTGAAAATAAACTGAAATAATTATTTACCTTGATACAGAACATAATATCCTGACATGAAAAATACCGCAGTGAGTAGTCTTTATGAGAGTGTTAGTGTCAAAGTAGTCTTTGGCAATCTGTGTGTGTCAATCTGCAATACCGTGCTCAAAGACCCTTTCTCCTTTTCCGATAGATGGTTGCATCTATGCAGCATGAGTCGCACCACATACATTCAGTAGACTTTTCCTATGCTGGAAGACATCGCTATTTTCCATGAAAAGAATCCTACTTCCAAACAACGTAAAAAGGTAACCTATTGTGCAGTCATAAGTCTGGCAACAGATCCAGTATATTCACACATAAACAGAATTAAAGTTTCAGTAACATAATTTACAGCATAAAATGTAAAGCTTAATTTGTTGGAATCACAAGTTAGTATTCTGGAAAACATCAATGTCTTAAGGGTTCACATTAAGTTAAATGAATTAATATCTTTCACAAAAACAGATACATCCTGAATTTTCCAGTATAAATTACTTACTCCACAGACAGAACCTTCAGAATATATTAATAGTGACTTTGTAATGTACTTCAATGTACATCACCAGACAGCAAGAAGTGGAAGGACCTTCTTTCAAACCATGCATTCTTAACAAACCAGACAATAATGACTTTCTGTCTTTCTATGGTTGAGTGACCAAAGTTGTGTAGAAACAAAAAGACATTAAGAAGCAAACTAATGCTGGCGATCATTTTTCTAACAGTATAAGGCAATTTCAAGTGAGTAATACAGAAAATTGATATTCGAAACTCCCCACTCCTGCTGAGGTGTCCTCTCCATATGTGAGTTAATAGGAATTTTTCTATTTGCTGTTCTGAGGCCAGGATTTCAGGTCTGGTCTGTTACCGGCATTACGTACGAGAATGTAACCTGTTTGTCTCTCCATCCTATCTGAGTAATAGGGACAAACAGTACCTAGCAATTTAATAATAAGGTTGTGAGATTTCATTTGTGTGGCAGTGAAAGACACCAGGGAATGGAAATGAATGGAAGAACAGATACTAAATTAATATAATATCCACTTTATTCACATTAAAATTCCTGAGTTTATTTTCCTTCTAGAATAGTATTTACAATTCTAAGATCATTACATGGAGATGTGAATTACTGAACATTCTGTATGAGATTACAACCATTAAGATATTACCAATTCTGGCTAATTTGTATATCTCATGGCAATTTAATTTGATTTTTTTTTTCTAGAAATTGATAACTGTTAATTTCTAATACTTATTTACAACCTATTAATTTGGACAAGTAATTAGGAAAATCAGCTTTGGTTTATATTCCCCACAACAGCTGCAGCATTACATTGAGCTTTGAAACTGCTACAGTAAATGAAGTGAGGTCTTCTTTGCATATTCAAATCAGGCCATTTGCCATTGCAATTAATTTGAGAATTTACTTTCATTCCTAAACAGCTACTGTTAGTGTTATGAAACTATAAACTACCTAAGTATTTTGTGAAAAATCCAAACATGCTATTTGCGTGCATTAGTTAAATGACTCGCAGTTACATTCTTTGGAGACTAACTGCAATAGAATACCCAGCAGCCCACGTCTGCTGGTGGGAGTGATGCTAATTTACAGAGGAGAGGAGCTGCTCTTAAAGAGCATTGGTTTCAAAGATCAAGCCAGGTCTGGGAGATACTAAGGACAGGCCCACAGAGCTTGTAGATTGTATATATGCAGAACAAACTTTGGATACAAAAAGCCAATCAGGCCAAAATCTAGGCTCTTGATATGTTTCTCTCTAAATCATCCAGACTACTCAAGTTTTTTTTCCTCCTTAATAGGCAATTGATATTTTTAAACTGGGAAAATCCACATTGGCATTTCCAGGGTCATCAGTCATTGAATGAATAATAATTTCTACTGAAATTATTACGAAGTTGAGGATCTACAAACATGTGCCTGGAGAAAACCTAAACCTCTTCAAGTATATTCAGTGAGTAAAACAATCCATGAATAGGGGTGGAAACGACTGCCCGTTTTATTCCACAAATTACATTGTGAATCACTTTTCCGCTAGCTCCCAGGTGGAAGTGGAGAAATGACTGATGAGCGCATCAATACCACCTAATCTTCTTCTGAAGAAGCACAGCGCAATGCATTCACAGTTAGATAAGCTTACCCTGACGGCACTTCCTTAACATCATCCCAGGAGAACTGAATTAGCATTTTACAAAAATAAAAAGTATGGAAAGGCACAATAAAGATAATGTATCAGAAGAGTAAGAACACTATTCTAATTTTCTTGTAACTTACACTCACTTTAAAGCCCACTTCCATTGCCAGAGGACAATAAAGATATTTTAGTGCAAATGAAAATCCATCTACGCAGAAAGCGTACATTTTAATGCATTCACAGGCAGATAAGATGCTATTGATCTGCAGTCACAGCCGTTTCCAGACTGCAGTCGTGCAGAGGAAAGGTTACTATGAGGAGGAGCGAGGGGCTGCCCAGTCAGTGTGTGTGATACAGAGAAATAATCACACATGACTGAGATCTAATTACTCTAATGAGTGCACTGATAAACAGAAACATTTATTAGAATTGACGGGAAAACTCTTAAGCAAATATGTATGTCTGTTGCTAATCACCATCGCTGCCATTGTCTGGAAATGATTTTGAGAGGGAAAATTTTTAAAAAAAAGTACTTCCTATTACAGAGTTTGTATATAGGAAAAGGAATGTGTTGGGCTGTAGGCATGCACTCATCTCGGAAATGTAATTCATATACACTTCAACTCACAGGGAGGGCGGCTAGATTACCCAGGGCTAATCTCATCTCAGATCCCCTTTGGCTTGGCTGGTGCAAGAAGAATCCTTCTCGCCAGGCGCCAGCCATGCCCCAGGGGTGGATCCCTTGGCTAGGAACCTTCGCTCACAGAGCATGTGACGGCAGAAGACCCAGAAAAGGCAGAGAGAAGGGATAGGAGGCTGGTTTTATGTAAGATCTTGAGGGCAAACATGATATGGATAGATAAAGATCTGTGAAAAATAAGCTAGAAATCCTGCTGCTGTTAGCTCCCTCCCTCCAGCTCTCCTACAGCCCTGCCTCCGAGGAAGAGTCAGACAGCAGGACAGCTGGTGAGTGTACCCTGTGCAGCTGCTTCAGTCACTGCTCCCCTTCGACGCAGTTTTGCGTGTGAGAGCTACAAGTCATTAGAGTTGGCTTGGGCTGTAATCCAGTATATTCCAGTGCTAGTGACATAAATTTGTATCTTAACTATTTATGGTTAAGAAACAAAACTCATTGCTATTTGTGATGGCATGCACGGTGCTAGCCAGACGCACTGAGCTTTTCTAGGCACATCCAGGCATTTAAAATACATTTACCTCATGTATAAAATCATTATTAAAAGATATGTTGAAGAAATGAAGCACGAGGCAAAACCAACATACTGCAACCTGGTGGCAGGCAGAGCACCATGACTATCTGGACAGCACATGACTAACTTCTAGCTCGTTAGTCACTGTCTTTTGTGGCCAACAACTGTTACATGATTTTGCCTTAGTTTACTATTTTCATTAATTGATTTAACTTTTACATGACCTGTATTATTTAACTCTAACATCACTAATTCTCACTACAAACTAGACAAGCACGGTTTCACGTGACTCATTTAACTTAATTATACAACACAATTTAAATTACATGCTTTGCAATGTATATGGTGCCCACCCCAATGTCAAGGCTTTTTACTTCATACCTTCTTTGTTACCTTGTTTGTTGTGTTTTTTCAGCCATTCTATGTTCTTCCTGATTGCTTCCAAATATGCCTCAGCTTTCCCTAGAGGAAAGGATGAGAGAGAAATCAGGCATGTACGTCAATGATTGGTGCAGCTTGCCTAACTGAGTGAAGTTGGTCACAGCGAAGGCAGATTAAAACTATTCTTAGTTTCTGTTTAAAACCCCAGTCCTGTCAACCTTAGTCAGGCAAAATTCCCACAGATGGCTGCAGGTTTTCTCTGTGCAAGATTAGTCACCCACAAACTTATGATCATGGCTTTTTTGACCTGTATACGTAACTTTTGGTGGTATCCACAGATACTGCATATGTGGATTAAAGGCTATCTGTAGCTTTTTGATCATAATAATTGCTCAGCAAAGAGGAAGCTGTTAAGACAGCAAGGAATGACTTAAATAAGACTGAGAGCTTTGAGCATCTCATATACAAAGTGTCTGAAAACTCCTCCTTTCAGTAATACTAACAGCATACAGCAAATCTAAAATTGTGATGTTTTGGAAAACAAGCTGAAATACAGCTACTTACATTTACTGAGAAAAAGGATATATTAAAATTACCATCATAACTCCTTGTTCTAACTGAAATTTAAAGTGATGGCTATTTTTGGACCAGAAAGCACACAGGACAGAATTAGTTCACGGATTACCTAATAAGGCCTCTAAGGAAATATTTCAGCTAATGGATTTTGAATTCTTAACTTGGTTGGAGCTTTATTGATGTAATGTTCTTACATTTGTCATGGAAAAAAAACCCTAGTGTTATTAGCATGTAGAAGGCTATTACTGCCAACTATGCATGTCTGGTCCCATTAGTATTTTTGAGCTGGGAGTGCAGAGTTAGCTTTATAGTAAGATACTCTTCAAAAGAGCAAAGGGCATTGCATGATGAGACAAAGAACTAAATACTGATCCAATTTAAATTTCTAAAATGCTATTGGGCTGAACATTTTTCTAAAGGTAAAGGAAAATAACCCAAACCAAACTGAACAGACAATCTTCAACAGACAAGCAAAATATGTTATTTATCACTTCCATGGGTATTGAGACAATTTTTCTTCACTGTGAAATTAGACAGCCATCTTGAGCTATTTTCCTCTTCTATGCTCAAATTAACCACTGCTGGAAAAAAGTGCCACCTTCTATCTGTGAGTGGCCAATAGTTTATACGTCTGCACTGCCCACAGGACTGAACCAGACGATCTGCTGTAGCCTTGATTACTGCAATTCATTACCAAGCATTTTGCAGTGAAAACACATGCATCCAAAAAAGTACGAGCATAAAACAGCATCAGTGCAAAATAGATTATAAGCCATTTTTTTAAACCAGCAGACTACAAAACATAGATGCTTATGCTGGATCCGTAGCAATAAGAACCCACTGAAAGGTTTCTGCCTCAACAAACACCCTTCTTCAAAAGTTCAGCATTCATTACCCGACAAATCTCCTCTCTATACATCACTTCCTAAGAAAGTCCATCAAGTCTAGTCAATAAATTGTGGATGAGGGAGGAGTTTTTTGTGTGCAGGAGGGAGAACTTACTCTGGAGATGCAGCTAGACTGTGGAACTCATTCTATCAAAGGACATGGCTGAGCCTGAAGTATTATACTGTGACTGTCACTTGCCAAGCTAATTTCTCCAGCTTTCCTTCCCCTCAGTAAGTTCTCCATCCACACACAGACCTAGAGTGAACCCACTCTTGTCTTGTAAGTTTATGCACCAACCACTTCTAAGATTTACTTGTACTACAAGCTGAGAGAGACAAAAAGTTGTATTTAAATAATTGAGAGCTGTGCTGGACACCAGAGAAAAGCTTGGTTATACAAGATTATCCAAAACTATAGCAGTGCTTGTCTTTGGTCTTTGGGAGACAGGCTCTGAAGTATAGTGTAAGGAGGCAGACTGTCCTCTGCAGATTTGATTTGAGATATAGCAGCTGTTTTACACCCCATGGACAGAACGTCTTCAGCTAGTGTGATAATAAAAGTACTACTGTGCTAAGTTTGCTTATTGAGACACTAACTTACTGTAACAGGTTTTCAAAGTTATGTAAAACAGGCTAATTGCTGATGACCTTTAACCTCTGGCATTAAGTATTGCAAATTGTTTCACTTTGCGGAACTTTTCAGTACCTTTCAGCACCAGCTTGTTCTAACACAAACTAGAGAAATCAAAGGGCTCACTCAGAATATTGAATATCCCGATGATCTGATTTCACTGAAAAGCCACAGATGCAAAGAAGTAAAATCTCTCTGCGCTACTGTGTCAAAGTGCATTTCATATTGCTCTCAAAAGGGGCTATGAATTCTGTGAAAAATTACGGCCTTAGTGAGCACGGGATATAGTTTCATATATCTAAAAGTAGGCAAATAAATACGCTTCCAAATCAAGCTGTTGTGTGCTGACTCCCAGTAACTACAAACTGAAGATATTTACGCTAACACAATGGAAAAACAATCCCAAAGATAGGAGAGGATTCCAATTACTTGGAGCGAACATATGTAGCAAAAGCAATAGCCATTTTGTACCTCTGGGCTCTTCACTGTTCCCTGCTGCATTTTGTTCTTCATTTTTTGTAGAATCCTTTGAGATTTCATATTCCTTTTCCATTTTAGCTGCTTCTTCCTTCGTACTGTCTGCTTCTTCACTACTCTTGTCTAAAGGAGAAACATAAAGAGCAATTTTGTATCAAATGTACCACAACCACTTCTAAATCACATCACTACAGTCTTTAGGAAGTACAACATTTTGACCGATGATTGAGGAAGAACCTTATTGGAGTCCGGCTCAAATTGGTTTATAAAGGTCATCTCTACCCCAAACCTCTGGAAACAGGAATGCCTGTTTCTGCTCTTACAAACAGCAACTGAATACAGGTGACTAAAATGCAATAATATGTAGCTCATAAAGGCATATTCCTTTGTCCAGAGAAAAATTATTGGAAATTTGCATTCACTAAATCCAAAGTTGACAAAGAATGATTATTTTTTTTATTATTTAAGTCTTAAGAAGCATTGATACAGCTTGCTTTAGTATATATATAATGCCTGGACTCCACTGAAGAAAAGAACAGTGAATATACTTCCCAAAGGTTGAACAACTATGTAAAAATTCCTCTCTTGTTGTGTGTTTAGACATCCAAGCTGTGGCTACAGGTCCCTGAGGGACAGTATCTTTAACTATCAGTCCAGCTTCTAAAGCGGTCAGCATGCTTTTAACTGAATAGGTTAAAAAAATGTGGTATTCTAGAAAAGAAAATTGTAGAATAAGTACCTGCTGGTAGCTTTGTTCTGGTTTTAGTGGAAGGGTTCTCAAGCTTCTTCTTTGTCTGCTCAGCTATCATTGTATCTAAGTTTTCTAGAAATCAAGGCAAAACAAAAGCAAACCCCAGTTATTCTTCAACAGATATGACACAGAATCGATACGATATTCACCACAACACCAGTTTGAATGGAAAGTAAAAATCTAAAGGAATAGTCTTCATCCTTGCCTCTGAAGAATTAATGCAGAGCCCATACTAAAAGAACAAAAAAACAGCTATATGGAACTTTGATCAATCTTATTTAAAAAATTTAACAACTAAATCATGACAGTAAGTGTACCAAACAGAGCCAATATTCATAAAGACAGTAAACGTGTGCATAGATATACTAATTCTTTAAGTCACGTAAGTCACAAAATATAGATAACAGTATCTGTAGCAATTTATTCTGATGAAAGCAATGAAAGGATTTAATTAACTTCACAAAGTATACAAGACTATGAAATTAATGTGCTTCATGCTGGTGGTAAAATATTATCCCAAACTGCTTATCTGTCTGGATTTTATGTGGCTTCATTGGAAAAGAAGTCTAATAAAAGGTTTTAAATTATATTTAGATGAAATAAATATGTAAATTGAACTGATTAAAACAAATATTTTTTAAAGTTGCTGAAGTCAAGCAAAAAAAAACCCAGTAGGCAGCCATGGCCATGTATACAGCTCTAGAAGTCTAGAAAATGTTTTTCTATGCAAATTTCAGAGCTGAACTCATTTAATTTGAAAGGAAAAGCACCTTTTCATCAAGATGGACGTTTCAGATATAAACGTTGTATGCTTATGTGGGAAAAAAAAGTCCTTTTGATACATCACTTAACAGATATTCAGAAATACAGATCGTCATAAAATCTGCCATTTTTCTTCAGTCGTATTATGGACATGGTGTGGAAAGAATATCAGCTTTTTTTAAAGGTTTAGTTAAACATGGATCCAAAATTTGATAGAAGTTGGCTAGTTGGTGGGTATTTCTGAGTAACTTCGTTTTAAATTGTCAATATTCCCTATATATAAACAGCTAAAATATTCAGTATGAGATGTGGTAACCGTGGCAGAATAGGTATTATAGGGCTAGTAAATATTTTAGATCATATCTTCTGTGTAAGGCCCACATTTTACCTATCAGTCGGGAGCATCTTTTTCCATTGGAAAGGTACTCAGCACTGAAACCTAAAGATTAGGTTTTTAGCAAGCACATTTCTCTTCATGGCAGATCACCATAAGCAATTCTGCCTGCCATCTCATGAGAAATCACATAATCCTGTCTGCCTGCGTCCTCTATATTTTGTGATTTACATAAAATTAAAATGTAAGGAGTTTCTGTTGGCATCCTGCCTGATTGCACCCTGTCAATTCTACATCACATTAAGGGTTTTTTATGAAAACTATTTTTGTTTGGTACATAACCTTTTAATGTGATTTCTGACCTTGCCATATGCCCTAAACTAAAGAGGTCTGGGCTAGGTTACAAGCTGGATCAGACATACTGGTGAAGAAAAAAACAAGCTAGAATTATAGTGGTGGTATTGATGCCTCACTAATCACTTGATCCAAAGCTTATTGAAAGGACCGTAAAAATTCCTTTCAGCTGAGCTTAAGATACTATTTTTTATCCTGAATCAGTACCATACTAGTATTCCAGCAGGAATATAAGGATTACTCTGTTGCAAGAGACACAGTTTTTAGGGTAAGATTATACAGCTAAGAACTAAAAAACTGTTTGTAAACTCTAGTGAATAAATTATTCTCCTTCATTAATTCATGCAAACGCAAAAACATTGCTGATTTTAGACCTTAACCCAGCAGAATCTATTAAATTAGTCTTATTGTTAAGAGTAAACATAGTATTTTAAAACAAATAGGAGTATTTAAACATTTAAAATGCCACATGTATGTAAGCGCATTGATTCCTAAGTGCCTCTCATGTTCTATCTTAAAAGTGTCTGCATTTAGGCACTGCTGCAGTAAGCTTGTATTAGCAGAAAACAAAAAGACTCCACCACAAGACAGATTTATAACGTGCTTAGAAATCTTTCCATTTAAATGTCTGCATACTGATAGTATTATTAAACAAAAAAATTAAAAATGTATAGTATTATCAAACAAATGTTTGATAGCTATCAGCTATAGCTGATGGACTGTAGCGTTTTGAAGTTGTACACATATCTGCATACAGCATGTGCCACTGACGGCAATAGGATTTATACTCCTCCATTATTCAGTTACTTCTATAAATCCCATCAGGAATTCCGCAGTTTCTTTGAGTCTTTCGATTTGGCTAACAATTTCATTTGAGGTCAATGTATAAGTAATAAACAATATTTATTACTACTTTGTCACGTACAGTAACATCGTAATATGCATTGTTTTCCAGCCATATGCATCGAACAGCTACATCTGTATATGAAGTTATACTTGGCACTGTTGACCGCTAATGATCCAAGCTCTGCCACTAAAGCCAGACTGAATATGATAACAACTATATTCCATTTTCAAAGCTTTATTTTGTCAGTAAAGTTATGGACAAGTTTCTGTGTCAGGCCTTTTAATAAGGACTACATTTTACAGGAGAAATATTGAAGTGAGCTGGATGGCACATCAACATGAATCTCAAGATCTTGTAAGCAGCCGTATTTTCTGCATGACAGAGAACAGTTAACTATTTAAGCCTGTTCATGTTTATGGCGATCATCTGGTGTACCTACATATATATCATAGAGAGGACGTTACCACAGAATCACAATTATTCTGCAACAGGATTTATTGCCCTTTTTCCCCCTTCAGAATTAATGTCTTCAACAGCTGGTATTGTTTCAAAACATGTTTGTACTTGTCATATGTGGCTAGGCCAGGGCTGAACAATGTTTGCTCTGAGTTACACTGATGGAGTGAGTCATCTTCTCAACCGAGATGTGCCTGGCCAGCAGCTAAGCAACTGCATGTCGTATCTGGAGGTCTAACAAGAATTGATTACTTTTCCGGTACCGTTTCCCTAGCAACGTACTTTTTACACAGGAAGAGTTCAGAAAGGTACTGACCTTTCCACAGAGCTGGCCACTTATTTGAAATGGCACTAATTAAAACAACAGAACAATAACTACTGAGCTAATGGAAGTGACCTACGTTGGTAAAATAGGTCACTCCTCTGGCGGCCGGCTTTCCGCTGAGCAGTATAATCTCATCACTCGAACCAGACACCAGGAGTCAGAAGATCCGGTTTCTGCCTTGCCTTACTTTCTAACTTGCTCTTTGAACCAGGATGACTTGCTGAAGCACTCATGCTGCAGGAGGGCTCCGATTCTGAGTAGGCATTCTAAGACGCCCTAGGCCCACTTTCTACAGGCACTACACACAGACAGGTCCTATTAATTGCATCTGAAAATGCAAATTCCCAGCATTTCTGAAACTCTGACGTCCTTTGAGTTGGGCATTCAAAAATCTGAATCGCATAAAAGCAGAATGCTTATCTTTCCTCTAGGAGAATGCACTGCGGTAACACCCTTTAAATCCACGGGAAAAGATACTACGTGAAAAAATATTACAAATTAAATTACTTTGTTCTTATTAGAAAAGCAGAAACTAGCGTACCCATCCAAGTACTTAACAGAATTGGTAACAGAAGCCTGAAATAGACCCTTCTCTATAGATAGACAGATTCACGGTGTTTTCCAGTCTCTTGCAAATTTTGCTGTAAAGGTTTTTTTCATCTGCATAATTGTCTTGCACCCGGCAGGCAGTTTCACATTCGATCCTCATCAAATTGACTGAAGCCGAGATTTCATGTCATTAAACTTCTGCAGGAAGACCTGCTTTGCTGTTCTATTTTCGCACAGCATAGAAAGGCTGTGTTTATTAAAGGAGAAAAAGGGATGATCATGGTACCTGAAATCAATCTTAACGATAGCTAAAAAATGAGTTTACTTAATGAGTCCATACACTACAGCAGCTTCAGCAGGAAAGCTTTGTGCTGATGACTGCTTGTATGAGATGCACATATTTCAGGCATTAAAAAAGCACAGTTCTCCCAGGGCTCTTCTTTCTCCTGCAGTAGATGATCCTTAAGAGTTTGTAAGGCCTTTTTCCATCTGTGACAAAACTCAGGACATCTCAGCATTTGCTTGTGACTATTCTGTGGGGAACAGCGTACCTGATTAATTCTTTGGCCAAATCCTCCTTTTAGCTTACATGAGTGCAGGTCCAAGAACTGTCAATACCCACTGTATTTTCACCAATGTAGCCAAAAGCAAAGTTTGACCTTTAGTCAGTTCGTATATGTGTCATGTCTCATAAACTGCTTAAACTGTGATGAACAAGAGAAATCTCTCCATTGTGGATACACAAATGGGTCTCAACATTGCAAATGGCCTGTTTCTTTCCAACTCCCTGCCTTACATGTCAAGATATGGCATTTTCTTTATGAATCTTCCAGTTTGACTGATTTGTCGTGATGGTGTGTCTGAAGCCTAACGCTGCCACGAGGAATGACATGTCAGGTGACAAACCCCAGGTAGTGGCATCACTTGTAAATGGATTACCGGCAAGATGGTCACAGTGATTTGAAATAACACAGCAGCAGTATCGCTTGGCAATCAATCAGATTAAAAGCAACTCAAGAAGTAAAACACAATTAAATAGATGTGTTTTGAGGTGAACACAGCTCTGACCGAGTCTCCTGTATTGTCCTTATTAAATTCCCTACCTCATGGACTATTTCTCAGATTTATCCTTTCAGTATTCTACAGATCCAGGTCTGCTAGAGCTGTATGGTGCAGTCCTTTCCTAATCCTTTCCCATCCTGAGGCTGCAACATGGCCTGTGCACACATTTTAAGTATTTTGATCGCATGCACTTTATAAGCACGATGGTTTGGGACTGAAGCAGCACACAGCCGCCTCTACTGCAGGAGTGGGATGGAGCTTAGTTTTGAAAGTTCAGTGACACCCTCTTTACCCCACACCCACATCATCATCTCAAATCATAACTTACGGTCTCAGTGCTCAGCTGTCAAGAGAGAGAGACTGAATTCAGAAAGTAAGGGGGTTTTATGCAGCTATTAAATACAGTGAGAAAAAAATAAAAGTATTGCCCTCCTTCCTTTAGAAACACAAACCACTTGGTAGGATGCAAAACCTAGATTTTCAGGAACTAAGCAATATACTTGTCAAAAGATACACTACAAGGAGATAGAGATTTCTTACAAAGTATCCTATTGGGAAAGCACAGAGGAGGCAGTGAAGGGAAACAGAAGAAGCGGCAATATATTTGCAAGAAATAGCTGCAAATTTAAAGGGTAGATAGTGATAAGCAAAGGAATGAACTGTAATATATTCACTTTGGTTCTTGTACACATGATTTGACAGTCATGTCATGTGGTGGGAAAAAGAATTAGCAATACTAAAACTACTGGATCTCTCCCAAAAAGATATCTGAGAAAATTTTGATCTTATGGATACTGGAAATGCTATGCGCTCACACACATTGCAACCCTCTGGTGATGCCCATTTTGCTGTAGTGTGTAGCGGTCCTGTTTTTTAAGATCTGTGAGGTTAGCTGTCACAGACTTTTCACGCTATAGCTACCCGTTTTTTTTCTATGCAGTGAGAGTCTTAATGGGGGAAAATAGGAGATAAGATCTAAGCAGTGGGGACAAAAACCCATTAATGTGTTTGTGCAAATGCAGAAGTAGCATGGGATGATGTTACAGAAAGATAAGCTATAAAGTTGCAGTGGGGTCTGCGATCAACATACTCCCTAGATTCCAGTCTTGTCTGGGACCCTTGCACACTCTTTGCCCCCACATCCTTTCACCTCACCTCCATGCAAATTCATCCTGGGTTTAACTATTCACATATACTTTACGCTGTCGCTGCTGCTCCTCAGTATCCGGCCCACTGTCCCCATCTCAGGCACCCCTGATTTCTACTTTTCAGATATGTAAGTGTCCTTGGTCCTCCTAAGAACAGTACAGTATACTGGCATCTGCGTCGCCTTAGTTCAACAGATACAAAATAAATAGCAGAGAAAACAGAGCTGCCTGAAATTAAATAACTCCCACTGGCTGCTGTATGCATCAGTCATATGATAAAGTAATACTGGGCAAGGAAAATCACCAAAGGGAAGTTCAGATAGGGAAAATCAATTAAAGATTTTAATGCTTATGAAGAAAACCTACAATAGCAACAAAGAGCCCTTTGGAAAAAAAGGACATTAAAAAAGAAAAAGAAGGTATTATGCATGAACAGTTCCCTGTATGAAATACTGTCAGTGCCCTTCATCTCCCAGGTTAAAATGAAGGAAAGAACAAAAGGTCCACGTGACACTGTCCACATATCGCTTGCAGCCTCTGGCACTGGTTTAGCACTCTGGCACCTTCCCTCACCCCTTTGAAATCACACAGTCTGCATCAGGGAGCATCTGCTTCTGGAGACAGTGAGTAGAGGAAGGATGATGCCAGTCTGTGCTGTGATCTGCACTTTGCCTCACACTCTTTGGCTCTGTGCCTGTTCTTGCCTAACTCAACAAGTATCAGGATCAGACCTTTGGCCTACAGCATCTGTGCTGATGAGAACTTCAGGGATTAGTCACAGTATTCAAATGAGTCCTCCTCTCCCAAGAAAAGGCCAGATTGTGTCTACTATGCACTGGCCTATGCTGGGGAAATTGCAGAGCTTTGACTTCATCAGAAGTGGAGCTGTGGAGGGTACCAAGTGTGAATGCAAGGGGCAGAACAGTTATTCCATATTCCTCAGCATGCAGAAGCAGGGCCATGTTAAAAATCAACATAGAGGACTTTCTGCCTCTTCTGCTTCCCCTGGATTTTTTTCATGTGGCCTCAGTCTGTCTAAAAGAGAGTATTATAGCAAAACAATATCCTAACAGTAACTTTAGAAAAGGACCCAATTAATGAGCGTACATATACCTCGGCAGCAGCTCACCAATGAACCATCTATCTCCCTATTGCTAGTGTGTCCTGCAGTTTGGTCTGCTTTCCAATTGACCATGGAGAACAAATGATGAGGGGGTAGAAGAGGTAAACAGAGACATCTGTTCATGCCCATTTCTCACCAACACAACCTCCTACTCAGTCACGGGGGAGAGTGTGGATTCTGACGGTGAGTCAGAGCCAAAGGGAGGTGGTGTGAGAGGTGGCTTTGGTTTGGTCTATGGAGGGAGGCAGCCGTGACTCAAACACTGCATACTGATGAGCTGGAGCAATGTCTCTATGTTCCCTCCTAATTAAAGGGGAGTTTGCTCCCCAACCAGTCTGCTGTGGGTTGTGTGTTGTACACTGTGGCTCCAGGAAGCTAAATGCTCTCCTACAAGGAGGTGAAAAGTGGGATCCCCCTCAGAAAGAGCAAAGCTACAGAGTGCTTAAACTTAATTTTCTTCCCACTCCTTTGCCTCTTTCACTTCTCCAACATTGTTCAGTTGTGGAAAATACAGAAGCCCTGATTTGGGAACTGAAAACAAAATGACCAATCTCAATCATAAGATTCGATAAAATATGGATTATGTGCAGTATCATGGTGAAGCTTCTATGTACCTGTGAGACACAGATGGCAAAAGTTTGTGCTACATGTACTAGTCAATAAATGAGAGCTCCACACAAGTATACAATGTGCACATAACTAATTTACATTTCTAATGTAATAGTTCATTGGATAACACAACTCCCGTTTGGTTAGGGTAGCAATGGATAAATTTGCTACAAATCTACTCTTGTAAGCAATGTACAGCAGGAGAATATAAGCAATGTACTGCGTAAAAAGAATTCATACATACACACTGGTGCCTCTTAAGAATTTGTCTATCATTTCTGAAAGCTTTATTTTTGTTATGGTCCACTTGGCTCTAATTACGAATGTTTCCTAGAATGGTTCTAAAAATCACTCATTATTTTGGTCTTATTAGTGGGAGATGATTTACAAATGTATCTGAACAAACTGGCACAAACCATTTGTTCTTGCTTCTAAGCTGACAACAATATTATTAAAATGAATGTATTACAAAACTATAGTTCACTTTACATAATTACTATAAATAGAGCTTTTACCAGGATGGTAGTGGACTGATATGCTTCCATTTTAAAATTAGCTACATAGCCTAGCACACACAGGAAAAGTCACTCGGCACACAAAAATTTCCTCTTCTTTGTGTGATGTAGATGAAGCTTTCCTAGATGAAGCTTTTCCTTAATATTTATCTGGTCTGTGATAGATGGCTCTGATAGAAAAGCTATCAGAGTGAATCTCTACCATGACACTACTCAACAGACAGGAGGAAAATGAAAGAAAGTGAGATATTATTCAAAAACTAATACTCAAACAGTGTAAGTATCTGTGCAATGCATTCCTTACTCTGCTCTGCTGAAATCAAAGTGAATTTTACTATTGGCTCGAACAGCACTTTTTCCCTTGAAACACTCAGGACCATGAAGGATACAGTCCTTTCAGTTCTGCATGGAAAAGTCAGTATCAGCTATTTATGCAACAGAAACAGTATGAATGCCATGACTAATGAAATATCTTATGCTGAATCAGCCATAACTTCTCTGAAAGCTTTTTGCTGCTTTCCGCTGGTCATTATGTGGAGGGATTCCAACTCTTTCATTCCACTCTCTCACTGCACCCTTGCCAACAGCAATCATTGTTTCAATAACTGTCCCAAGTCCCTCCCAATACTCAGCCTGTTCAGTGATAACAGCCTGTGTCCCGAGCAGGTTGGGGCAAGCAAGGAGAGTTCAGCTGTTTGGGCAGCATTCGCTGGATGCTGACAACCAGCCCGTGGGTGGATAAGTTGATACCACAGTTGGATACCAACTAAGTATCTAAGTGGATACCACAGTTAATTCACAAGTCACCTGAGTAACTGTGGTCCTGTGTCATATGATTGATTACCTTGTGCTTTCTGTACCAACAACATTTGTCCATTCTTGTAATTGCAAAAATGATTTTAAAGCAGCTTTCAATCTTCAAGGGCAGACAGGCTTTCTAGAGAGATTTCTGAAAGCCTTGGAACAGGCTTTCAGTCCACAGAAGAATTTGCTCCCCGTACATGAAAATACAGCATTCACAGCTAAGAAAGTAAAGAGTGATAGAGATAGTGGCATTTTGCCACCAGCAGGGCAATTACCAAATATGATGCATTTCAGCTGAATGCACATTTTATACAAGTTTGTTACAGCCTCCCTTTAATGCTCCCAGAGCTATACTTTCTGAATACATGCTATAAACGGCAGGCAGTACTTTTTCTCCTCTATCATATATATGAATACATTCGTTTTGGATTTCTGGGTTCTGTGTTACAGATTATATTTAGCATGTGGAAAGCTTCTAAATATTTATTACATAATATTGAATATGTGTTTTAAAACATGAACTTCCTCTTCCTTGCATTTGTATGTGTGTGCATGTGTGTTTTTCTTGCACCACACTGCTGCTAGTTCCTTTGTAACTTAAAGCCAAACCTAATAACATCATTCACTGCAGCAGCAAGATACTTTCCCCTAGAGTGGGATACAACGATGATGACATAATGCTGTGGTTTCAAAATCCCAAACCAGCTGTTACTGGTATATGCATTCAAATTCACTGTCTCTGAGTCCGTGTGAGATGCACAAAAGCTTGTGACTTGATTCAGTAAATGATTTATTATTTTGAATGTATAATTCAGGGACATAGTTTACGCATGGCTTCAGCCACAGAGTGGGGAAAAGTAATTTAGGCAGTTTCCTACTGTAATAAAACACAGAAAAGATATAATCCATCTGCACAGACCCAGTAGGTATTTTCCGTTAACTAGCATGGTCTGCTCACTAATTTTGGACTGACAGAACAACTAAAAGCTGCCAAATTTATAATTGTGTCTTCTGTCTGACAGACATTCATACCAATTCCTTTACCTGCTATAAATAAACACAGCTGGGTATCAATCCCCTAACCCAAACTGCACCAAGAAACACAGTACCTATTGAAGTATTACTGGATATATTATGTTGTAACTTTTAGTTGAGTAAGGGCGGCAATAAAACTGCTGCCATGCTTATGGATACTGCAAGAAGCTAAGATTCTCCTGTGCTTGGTATCCTTGAATACCTGAGAATATTTTCTCAATAAATGAAGGTCAGCTTTAAAGTCATTTTTGAACAGCAAGACTAAAAAAAGAATACCACAGAAGCAACTTGAGACCTATGAGAAAGCTTTTACCACTACAGTAAGTTGCTTTGATGGCGTACAAAATCCATCTCTGCATAGATCACTCATTTGCAAGGCAGAGCCTGGATACATCAGTTGATAGTCTCACTTTAAACCCAGACTAAATCAGACCTCTGAAATTCTTAACCTAATCCCTGCCCTCAGTACTATGTCATCATGGCAATTTGTTTCTAGGGCTACAGTACTTATTTACTCCAAGTAAAGCCAATGTGAACAACTGCCCTGAATTTTAGCAGAAAAAATGCATCCCTAGTGTAATTCCATTATCTGACTGGTTGTGCGTCAGGGATGAATTTAGCCTATTAAATTCTGGCACAACGCTATCAGTGAGGGCTATATCTGCTCAAGCCATATTATCTTCATTTGTAGAATGACACTGAAACCACTGTGTTTGTAATCAACCATTTCTTTATGTGCATCTTTCTTTAAATGTACAGGCAGGCAGAAAAATAAAGAGCTGAACCATAGCATAAATTGTGCAAATATTCCCAAATTCAAGGACTTCTCACAGAAATTATAGGGATAATCTTGGTCAGAGACACAACGAAATCTTTAGAGAGGAGGTGCAATCATGCACTGAATGTGAATCATGATCCACTGGACTTTTTGTAACCAAGTAATCGATAATCAGTCTGTACAGTTACAGTTGCATCAATCAATCATGTATCTGCAACAGCCCATATCAAACCAGCCAGGAGAAGTCATGAAAGATCATTGCCAGTCCTATTTCTGTGACAGGCTGATTTATTAAACTGAGAAATTGCTCTGATGTAAACAAAAACTTTTCAGGCTACCCCAGACCAGGAATACCTCAGAAAAATGAAAGGGTTGCGTAGAGTTTACGCAGATAAGCCCTTCTGTAGCTCTGCTTGTTTAACTAGAAAGGCTATCAACAGTTAATATAAAAGAGTTTCTAAAAGCCAGGAGAGGTGCATGAGAGAACAAAACAAAACAAAAAACCAAACCCAGGCTGTTCCAAAATCCCTCTTCAGGAAATTACAACAATGCTACAAAATCTTCATAGCCACAGACTCTAAAATGGATCCAGGAAAGAGTGCTTCAAGAACTACTCGTGTGCCAAGAGGTAACACTTTCCATAGATGGAAAGAGTTTTACTTGGTAGAAGACCATAGCATTAGCTCTTGTCTACTCTAGCTACTTACAGATGACAGATTAAAGGTGCTGAAGGGCTGGATTCTTTTGGAAAATGCGGGTACCTGATAACTGAGCAAAACACTAATCTTCCCCTGACATAAAGCCATTGAAATCAAGTGCACTTCACTGGTGTGAAAGTGGAATAATCCTCTAAATACTTATCTTATACATAACCTTTCCTTCATTAGATGGAAATACTAAATCAGTATGAAATTCAACACTGCTGTAATGACTGATCAATCATTTAGAAGTACAGCTTTAACATTTTGAATGAACAAGTCTGAAACAGGGCTCCTAAGAGCAAGGAAGATGACAATATAATTATGACTGTTGGTAGAGTAAGAACATAGCATTAATAACACTGTTGTATAAAGTATGCACTCTCACCCAGATAGGAAACCCCTTCTTCTGGTGTGATTGTTCCATATTTAACCATCATCTTCACAAAATCAATGAGGGTTTTCATGATAGTTATCAAGGTCTCTTTCTCTTTTGTCTCCGTCTCTGTGTGAGGGGATAAAGCAAAACTAGTCAAAGACTTCAGGCAACTTGGAAAAATTCAGTTCTGCAAACTCTGCACAAACTTCATGCATAAAAAATTACTTAGTCACTAAAAAGAAAATGCTGTGCTGCATTAGCAGCAAGAACTGCTATCTATGTTTCCTTTTAAACTGGTCCTGCAAAGTGCACCTGAATAAACTTTAAAATTTCAGGGTTTGGTTCATCTTTATACCTTTTTGTCTTGAAAGGAAATGGTATTAATTCAATTTTACAGATAAGGACACTAAACACACTCAGATGAAGTGACTTGACAGAGTTCAAATTGCTGGTCAGAGGGCAGATACAGGCAGTTTCATGCAGTCTCCGTCTTCTTTTATTTGTCTGTGAACTACTTAGTAGACCAGTCTGGATCTGTATAAGGAAGATAGCTTAGAGATCCCTTCTCCTACAAGATCCATGGGTTCAATGACAAAAATACGAAGCGTCTCAAATGAGACTGTTACCGTGCACAAGACCATGACTCAGGTACTGGGAAAACATAATCTTACATGGTTGGGAGCATCATGACTCCAGAATAGGCTACGAACAATGATTTTTCATTATAAAAATCCACCTTTCTTGCCCATACATATCTCTGACTACCTTCACAATCATTACTTCTTAGCTCTCTTTTTCCACTGTGGTTATCTGCTGAACAATATTACTGCTATTTCTGCATTAGCAGCATGACACTCCCCCATCACACAGTTACTCAATCTCTTCCCGTACCCCAGGTTGTCACTGAAGCACCCAAGAGAGCCGGGGCTCTGTCAGACAGGGACAGTCAGAAACATACTCCCAGCCTTGGCAGAGGGCCAGCCCCTTTGGAGTGCTGATGAACAGGTTTTTTATTGCTGCCTGCAATTTAACACACATCTGTAGGATGCAACTGAATCCCCTCTCCTCCAGCTTGATACAAGCCAGCATGTGAACAGCATAAAGCAGGGGATAAGGCAGAGATGTGCAGCCAGTGGGACCTGGTTCTATTTGCTTGATAACCTGTCAAACCCAATATGCCTTTCTGCTTTGTGAGTAGAAAAAGGAGAAGAACTAGCATACAAAACTACCATGGGAAAACGAAAAGAACAGGAAGAAGAATATGAGGTTTGTAGATTGGACTGGAGCAAAGTATGCCCTGAGGTTTTGCATTCTAGCTCTTCAGTCAGGTGTTTATGGGGAAAGTTTGAAGCTCCTGCAGGATAAGGAATCTACAGAATAAATTACTGCTGACTGTGCTGGAGAGAGCAGAAGGTATGCTGGCTGCAGAGAGTGAGAGTGGGTGTGTGGTAGAGTGTACTGACAAAGGGACTGTGGCGAGGTGCCACAATCTTGCCTGCAATAAATGGAAGGCAATGATGTCTAGCACCGGAATAGGAAGAGACGTGCAGAGCTTTCATTGCAATAAACAGCAAACCTGTGGTTTGTGAAAAGGCTGGGAGGCTCAGACTCATTTACTGGTACCATCACAGTGAGGACTCTACTGTGGCTTACTTGTGTCTCTGTTGGCTTAGAAGACACGGACATTACTGGAAAGATCTCTGAAGAAAACAGTTTGCCAGTTTTTCATCATGCCTTTACGGGAATGAAAAGAATTCAAGACTCCTGAATCATACAGCACAAGATGGGAAGGGCTACCTAGGTCACACAGTTTGCCATTCTGAGGGCTATTCTTTTCAATGTTTTGCCATACTCACTAGTCAAATTAGTTTCTGCTATGCGTCTTAGAGAACATATTTAAAGCGCATTGTCTTTTGCAACTAGGGAAGCTGTGGGGAAGGGAAAGGAGTAGGAGAAAACAGAGAGAATCTTAATTTTCTATTTTTTTCCTAAGTGTTCCTGTAAACACATGAAGAGCTCACCTGAGTTAAGACTTTTTAATAGCGCGTAAAAGTTTGGAAAATATTGGAGGTCTTCAAAATTATC
Organism: Dromas ardeola; assembly: GCA_013398915.1. NCBI lineage: Eukaryota > Metazoa > Chordata > Aves > Charadriiformes > Dromadidae > Dromas > Dromas ardeola. The sequence goes on along the minus strand of VYZM01020096.1, from coordinate 130,026 downwards.
TTCAGAAGGCAGCTCATTTCTTCTTTCCAAGATATTAGATGAGGACCATGTGTTATCCAGCGTATCATCAATTTCTCCATTAATGAAACTATCCTGATCAGCTTTGCTTGGTGTCTCCACAAAAGACATAAAAAACCCACAACTTATAAGCACATTGCTTCTAGTAATAGAGTTAACAGAGAAAAAAATAGCATCATAATCTTATGCCAACATTTTCCTAGTTACAAGGTGAAGTCTATAGTATTTTTTCAGTTATTTCAACTTGGGATCTGGCTTAAACCTCAAAGTAACTCACGATTCATTTTTCTATCTGATGGAATTTCTTTAAGAACACCTTTAGTTTCCAGATTGAATTAATTATTCCCTAAAGCAAAGCAGTGTACGAGTCTACTTGTACCATTTGGTAAGTGAGTCAAAATGACTAGCTAAGAAATTACCATTCTTTCCTGTTGCTTTTCTTTTGTACCACTGTCTGCTCTGCTTGGAGGGTAATCAAAGTCTTCGGCCTCCTTCTCACGATCCTTTGCTTCATTTGCAATTAGCTGTTGTAAAACCTCTGCCACTTCATCTTCCAGGGTATAGGCCTGACTCTCTGTGATCTGTTAAAATATTTGTGCAGAGTACTTATAGAATATTGTGGTTTTCTGACATTAAACATCAATATGCAATCTGAGCTTTGTAGATAGGTTGCTTCAAATATGTTTGCTTCGAAGCTGAGCACCGCCAAATTAGGTGTAACACCTTCACTGACGTGTGTGTGCATACATATAGACATAGATATAGATATGTATACATATAAACATATATATGTCTATATTTATATAAATGCATATATAAATACATACACACATCAACACACACACAAACACTCATCAAATACATGTGTATACATAAAAAACATCCACCCACACATATAGCCTCCAAACAAACCCATATAGGGCTTAACACAATGGAGTCCAGCTTGAAAGATAGAGCTGCAAGTGCGATATACCTCTATGTGTATATATGTGTGTGTGCACATATAAATATTTATGTTCTGCAACATATCTATGCACAATTGAATAACTACAACAGTATACAGCAATACAGAAAGGGAAAAAGCAAATAGTTTTCTACAGCATCATCAAAATGTTTTCTTTTTGCTTTGTAACAACTGTCACTTGAACAAGAGCTCTACCATGCAACTGTCCCACAGCTCCCTTTGTAATCAGTGGGATTCAGCACGCAATAGCTAATGGCAAAATCTAGTGCAGAAAAGATAAGTTTAGTACTTTAAAATATAAGGATCTCATGTTCCAATGACTAAAACTGTTGAGACATACAGAAGACAGAGACAAACCCAGTCTTGCTAAAAAGCAATAACAATGAGAAACATATCCTCAACTAACCAGCATCATTATATGTCTGCTGATGACAATAATTAGTAAGTGAATAGGAATGAGTTCAGACCTTTCTCCATAAACATCTGAAAGAAATTGATAATACAAAAGAACTCAATTAAAATCAGAAGAGAAATTAAAGGAAAAGGGAGGGCAAACGTGGCAGGAGTACAATCAGTGGATGTTTTCTCGACACCAGAAACATTCTGCAGCTTGGTCTATTTTGCTGCAAAGCCATCACAGGAACAACAATGTTATTGCAGAACTAAACCAATGTGCACAAATGAGTCAAGAAGCTTGCATAGAGCCTGAATTCACTCAAGTCAGCATTATTAGCTGGACACAGTGTTCATCCAAATTGTTTGTAAAAGAACATTAAACTAACCCACAGCTAAATAACAGCTAAATGAAGTATTAAAAAGATACTTACTAGCCCCAGATTTAGAAGTTTTGAAACAATCTTGTCAAACACTCCTCTATCATTTTCCTCATAAATTCTTGCAGCAATTTTTTGAACAATGTCTTCAGCAGTCAAAGGAGTGCCATCTAATTGATGTAGGCCATCTGGATCATCTAAAAGGATTACAGTTTAACTGTGTGCTGACTGTCCTAACTCATTTGGATTAGACATCTTGTAAAAAATATCTGCCTGCATCTTTTTCTCTTCAGAACAAAGCTGCACTTTTTACATGCGTTAGGAATATAGTTTGATACACACTTTGAAATCCATTACATCAGCCTCAATGAAAAGTTTTTTGTGTCCATTTTCCACATCTGAAAAATGGCTTTCTGACTGGCTCTTTTGAAAGAGCAGAGATGAATGTAAGGAGCATACTCTCCTGTTTACAGAAAAATTTGTAAGAATGAGAGAACACTGCTCACTTACCCGCTTATTTGCAACTTCTTGGCATCTACTTTCATTGTATGGCCACTTAGATCAAAACAGATCATGACAAACAGCATACTGTCTTCTTGTTTGGATTCCAGCAAATGAAGTTTTAATTATGTAATCATTACTTATGGCAAATAATACCATCATAACCAATGGGAAAGTGAATATGATGAGTAAGTTTGGTCTGTGATCAGGATACTTTGCTATAATTAAAAAAATCCTGATCTAAATGCTGCTGACAACTCTCAGAGGACTCACTTAAACTACAAGTCAATTAACTACTCCTATAGTAAAGACAAGTATTCTTTGGCCTTTGGTAACTTCTTTTAGCTTTGTGATGAGGAGAATTATCTAACGTTGCACATAACATTTGGAACAAATATATGTGATTTAGCTCAATACAGAAGTGCTTCTTCCTTTCAAACCAGAATAAATATATTTTCCTTTAAAAGTATGTCTCATTTTCCTTCCATCAAATCTAAATCGCTAAAAAACATAATGCAAATTACACAGTTGGATTTTCCTCCATGGAAGAAGACTGTGAAAATCAACAGCAATTATTTTGTATTGTGTTTCAAAACCTAATTGTAATACGACAAGATTCTACAACTGGAAATAATTGAAATCGCACTCCACTAACAAATAGAGCTCATGTTTAGTGGTGAGTACAACATTCATGATTGCAATCAGTTTGCAAGAGAAGTCTAATCTAAAATTCACTGAAACATAATTATAGAATACCTTGGAATTTATAATCCAGTCCACTTTTAGTGGAGTCATAGTCATCCACAAGCCTGCGGTTCTTGGTGGAGTCTGCATCATCAATGGCCAGTTGCTGTTCATACAAAGAGCTTCTAATTGACTCCCTCTCCTTTTCATTCCTCTCTCTTTCTGCTACTGATTTTAGCAGGTTCAGGTCATCAACAAAGGAATAATTCCTGAACTCTGGCTTATTCTCTGGAAAATACATCAGTGCACACATAACATAAAATCTTATACCTCTTTGAATACCATTATGAGTATCGCTATAAAACCAGGAAAGATGTTTTACCTGTGGGAACTATTTTCCTATTCTTGTCTGCCTCAGCTTCAGCAATCTGATATACAAAAATAAAACAAACAAACAAACAAACCAACAAACAGGCAGAAAGAATAAATACACTAAAGTGTGGGATCTCTTAATTTATCAACATCAGCAGAAGCCTTAATGTCTGATCTTCACTCTTAGTTAGAAGTTTGCCTTAATAAGTAGAACATGATTAAGCGCTTGGCACTTTTTGTCAGTACCACCGCATCCTCTGATCACAATCAGACATTACGAGAAGCTGCAACAGACTTTCCATTTTAAGATAAATGTGAGTTACATTTTTCTTCTTCAGTCTAAGCTCCCGTTATATTCCCATGTCAATGCAAAGGAGTTACACACCTGTGAGCTGTTGGAGCTAACAACATGCTTTTGGAATGCATTTTTTTGGACAGTAAATCTCTATACATTAGTTCTTAAAAATTATTGAAACTCTATCTTCTGCCTAACACCATCAATATTTACTTTACTGACAAACCTATTTTTAACTCATTTGTTAAGCCATTATCCATGGATCTGGTACCTGAAGGCTCAAAATATTATGAAAATAACAAAACTAAAACCCATTGTAACTATTTTTTATTTCACTTACCTGTTCCTCCAAAGGTCTTTCTACACTTAATTGTCTGTTGTGTATAGCTTTATCTAGAATAAAAAAAACCACATATATACTAAGTTACATGATGTGTGCAACTACAAAGAGACAGCACATTTTTTCTTAATTTATGATTTTCTCCCATAAAATGTGGTGTCTTTAATATGTTGCCAACTGCTAGTACTTGTAAAAAAATTTAGTCTTCCTAGAAGAATGAGAATACAATTAAAAAGTCATTTAAACAAAGCATGACTGTTTGAGGGACAGGTTCTGTAAAAGATGTAATAGAAATACAGATGTAGACTCAGCAACCCCTTTCTGATGAGAAAACTCATAAACAAATTGAGGAAAAAAATGCTGTAGGAGATTGACTAAAATAGCAATAATCGGATTGGCACAACCAAGAGATTAAAAATCTCTTACATCCAGAATACCAGGGTAGACAGGGAGTGAGAGACTTGTGCAGAAACTGCTGCATAATGGATGAAAACATTGCTTGGAAAAGACTGAAAAAATTCAGAGCTTTTCCCTCTACCAGCACCTATCCTCTTTAATATTAGATTGCAACTTCAGTGATCCGGTGTCTTGCACCAGGAATAGTGTTTCTTTAGCAACTAACTGCTTTTAGCCAAGTGGAAGGAAAGTTTTTACTTTCCTCGATCTATACCCTGCAAAACTTTCCCCATCTCGGAGAAAATGGAGAAAATGTGTTAACGAAGGCGCTTACCTTTGCCTACTGGTTTCGGGAAGCCGTTCCCCCCGCTCGCCAGCAGCGACAGCACCTGCACCACGACCGCCAGCTTGAGAAACATCCTGCCGCTGCCCGGCCCCCTCGCCGGAGGGCGAGCCTGG
>VYZM01020096.1:50970-125165 GCA_013398915.1 Dromas ardeola | reverse complement strand
GGCGGGCGCTGTCCAGCGGCGCGGTGCTGAAGCCGCAGAGCGGAGCCGGTCGCCGCGCTCGGGAAAACCGCTCGGCGCCCGGTCCCCGCGGCCGCGGAAATGGTGGAGGCCGTCCCCGCCGCCGGCCCCGGGCAGGGGGGGAGGAGACGGGGGAGGGCCGCGACCGGCGGAGCATGCGCGCCCCGCTCCGCTCCCGCGGTTCCCGGCAGCCGCAGCCCCGTCCCTCCCGCTCCCGGGGGAGAGGGAGCGCTGCCGGCAAACTCTGGGAACGGGCTGCGGGAAAATCCCACCGGCTCGGGTCCCCCCCAGCACATCCAGGGGGGAGCTCGGGTTCGAGGTCAGCTCAGCAAGGCTGGGCCGCACACGCTTTTTGAGCCATAAAAGTGAAATCCGGCCCTGCAGAGGAGGCCTATGAATCATTTACATCTATGCAAGGCCTTTCCACGGGGCTGAATTACACAATGAAGGCACAGTCATTGATGATTTTTTTTACTACAAATAGAGGATATAAAAAGTTTAATTATAGCGCATCTTGCTCTTTAAAATTTAGAAATAATAAAAAAAAAAGCAGCAGCACAAATGACACTAAGCACATAAGCTACTTCTAAGCATTTTAATGAATTAAAATTTAGCCCTTGCAGGCACAGAACGGCAACAACTCCCTAGGGGTCGGAGGAAGACATTTTCACCGTTTTATGGCAGAACAAAGGATCACAGCGGTAGCTCTTTTCAGAACTATAGGATCTGCTTCCAAAACGGTAGACCGAATCACAGTGGTTTTTCTTCAAAAGCGACCTCATCGTTTTCTAGTCAAAAATGCATAAATGCAGGGGTCAGCTGAAAACTTTTAACATTAAAAATCTTGCTAACTGCTAAAAAAAAAGGCTAAAAACTCTATTAGAAGAGATGAAGAGAATCAGTGCTTTTACAACTGAAAACCAGGAACACAGTGGAACTGTTCAATCCCTCATCAATGTATAACACTATTATAGTAGAAGCTGGGTAGAAGACTGATAATTAATGGGATCACAAGCACTAAAAAAACTGCAATTTTTTGCCCCTGTTAGCAACTACTGTATTTAATACTCAAGCCTTTCTATATAATTTAGATGAAAATTAGATAAAATCTGATGCTCTAGTTTACATCAGACTCACTTCTGTAAATTACTCTGCCTGTGATCCACTGATGCAGAGCAGTGAAAATAACTTTCAGATATACACTGATAACCCAGAATCTCTACCTATAGCTGGGCTCCCATTCTTGGACCTGTACCAGCGTTAGGAATTATAGGATATTTGGGATAAAAACCTTTCGAGCATAGTTGTATATAAGAACAAAATAGCCTTATTTAAACATTGCCTTGTAACCTACAAGGAAAATTATTATACTAAACAGAACCTTCCCTCACTTTAGAAGCACAGAAGACAAGCAGCTTCCACAAGACAGTGTAGAGTAACCTCTTCCCCTGACATCTTTAGCAGATATATACACACACCAACGGGAATCTCAAAACTACAGAATATTACTGATATAGAAAAATGGAACGATCGATTCTTACTTCAATGTGGCTTGATATTCTATCCCAGTTTTGTATTAATTCAACAGTTTATTGCCTATCTAATGTTCTCAATATTCAAAAAATGTGTAGTTTCTCTCCATATACACTTCCTGATATTTACTTCTATACCACTTGAACGTTTCCCGCAATGCATTGTAAACATGCAGCCATTTATAGGACTCTACACGTTTAGTCATTCAGACAAAAGTCACTATACAATACAAAAGCAGCAAATGTATTTTAAACATGCTGAAATCAGGATAACTGTAAAGCAGTGAGATCAGAAAAAGAACTCTAAGTGATAACAATAGTGCAAAGAAGTTGCTGATTAAAAACACACCTATTTATGTGATATGTCTACATATGGCTTTTTGTGTATAATGATATGTCTAATTGTGCTCAAATGTGTTTATTTTACATGATACACTTCTGTTTATGGGATAAATCTTTCTATTTCTGTGAAATCTTTTCTATACAATTTCCCAATTCCATACAGTTTGTTATTTCCTTTGTGCTAAACTGCCTCCTGCTTTGCCAAGCCTCCCTAACAAGAAATTATACACAAGGACTCTGTAAGGGGTGGGACTGATGGTGGGGAGAGAAAAGAACACAAAACCTGCCATCATCAAAAGACAGCATGGCTGCAATAGCCACGCTAGTTCTTGAAACTGCAAGCAAAAAAAAACATGCTAGGAAAGCCAAGCCTAAACTTCAAACACAAACCATTTCCCGGTTCATGAAGACTTACAGAGGCAACACGCTCCCAGGCACTTGCTGTAACTGGCAAGCACAGAGCACACCTGCACTGCCACGCTCTGGTTTTGCACATTTGGCCCAGTACCCCCTGCCAGTGCACTGGTAAGCTTGTATGACACGTGACAGATAATACATAATCTCTGCTAATTACGACAAAATATGTTTAATCACCACAGGAAAATGACTGGGTAAACGTGCTGCCTTTGTTTCTCACTACATCTCTGTTTTCATTTGGCATCATTTACATCACCTACTACTACACACTCCTCTTCCCAGCCCAGAGACAATACGGCGAAGAGCATAAGCTCTTTTATTTTGGATTCTATTTTGGCTCATCCACAATCAACGCATTTTCTATTCTAGAACTATTTATTTCCAGTGATGATTCATGAGCCAGAAAGAATACCACTTACCTATCAGATGCCAAGGAGAACTTACAGGAATGGCAATTAGATTGGTTTTTATTGTGTTGAGTGCAGTTGATATGGAGCCTAGGGAAATAACTGAAATGCAGCCTTTCAGTGCTATTTTTACAGTTGTTTTATAACCACACTTCAAGGTTTTTCATCTAGCTGATGAAAACAGAAGGCAGATGAAAGCAGAAAAAAACCAAACAACGTACCTTGCCAAGATTATGCCTACTTGGTAGACATTCCCTACTTTTCTGGATTTGCTTTTTCTAGTTTATCTCATATCATGCTAAATGATATACTTAATAATGATATGATATGATATGATACTTAATAATGATATACTTAATATTCTAGTGCTTAAAAGGAAAAAAAAATAGGAAAAGTTACTGGTGATCTTTATGCAAGACATTAGCTGTATCTGTAATCATCTGACCATAAGTCATGTATTTGCACATATGTGTGCACTATGAATAGTCCTCTCGATTTCAAAGCAATCATCAACAGTATGAGAAATTAATCACGCACAAGCCTGAGGGTTTGTACTCTACAAGCCATTTTACATACAGCATTTATCAGTACACCACCTAAGGCGAAGAGAAGGATTTAAGACCCTAGAATCAATGAAAATAGATGAAAAAAATTAAAGCTATTGAGGTCTGAGCATTTATTCAAGTTCCATCAGCTCTACCAGCAGCTCTTCCTGTGTTTATTGAACTTACATTTTTTGGTCTGCAAAGGTTAGAATGTTTTCTACGTTCTGCAACATAATACATCTTTACATGAGCAACTCTTAATTGAGATTTTCTTAACCAATTCATTTCGTAAAATGAACTTCAAAAAATACAGTCCAAATCTTTCCACTTATCTTCAAGGAAATGCCAACTTCTAATACTTTAAAAAGTACTGACCTCAGTTTGTTCCTATTTGGCTTTTTTTTCTGATAATAAATCAATTTATAGCTTTGAAATTCAGCATGATTTTCTGACTAGACATATGTTGGAGATGGAGAGATACTTTTTCCTTGGAAACACATAGCCTAGAAGGGATTGCTTCAGTTTCTTCCCTACTCTTTCTGGAAAAAAAAAAAAAAAAAAANAAAAAAAAAAATCACCTTTGAACTGAAATACAAACCAGAAAACGTCAAGTAATTTCGTTTCAGAAAAATATGTGTAACTGAAAAAGGTATACATGGGTTTCTAAAATGGAATTAAGCATTCAAAACTACATAGATATGGTATTATTCTAGTCTGCTGTCTTTTGTGAGACGATTGACTCACATATTTAAGTAGCACTATGCTTTTTCCTTGTTCACAGGAAAAACAGTGAGAGAAAAGCAATTCTGTTAAAAAATACATTAAAGACTATATGGATATATCTTGTTGCAACTGGATGAAGATCTCATTACACAAATTTGGAAAGGCATATCCTAACAGATTCAGGTAAACATGACTGGGTTAGATGCACTTTTTCCCTTGTAGTATGAGATATCCGTGGAAGTCATCTGGCACCCTTCTTTCATGTGGACATTCATTGCTTTGGTGGTGAATGCCCAGTTCCACACCAGCCACACAGTCCTGCGGCAGCCATGTACGGACCAGAAGGCATGTCACCGTGTTTCAAAGCAGAGCTGGGATATGGCCTGTGTCTGACAAACAAAGGAGGAGCTTTTTCTGTTAACTGAAATCACTTCTCTGGGTACCAAATGACCAAAACTAACAAGGCTTCTGCTCATTTAGCATCTGCAACTGCTGCTGTTCAGCTATGGTGACATAAAACTAACCTTCATTTTGAAAGGCACAGTATTAAAAAGTGGCAAAAATGGTATCTGAAAAATCAGAAAAAAACTATAATCTTTACTCTTATAAATTCACACCTTAACAGGCACAGTGACGTTCCAGTATCTAAAGGGGTCTACACAAAAGATGGGGAGGGACTCTTTATCAGGGAGTGTAGCGATAGGTCAAGGGGTAACAGTTTTAAACTGAAAGAGGGGAGATTTGTATTAGATATTAGGAAGAAATTCTTTACTCTGAGGGCGGTAAGACACTGGAACAGGTTGCCCAGAGAAGCTGTGGCTGCCCCATCCCTGGAGGTGTTCAAGGCCAGGCTGGATGGGGCTTTGAGTGACCTGGTCTAGTGGGAGGTGTCCCTGCCCAGGGCAGGGGGTTGGAACTGGGTGATCTTTAAGGTCCCTTCCAACTCCAACCATTTTGTGATTTGCAAGAGCAATGAATGCAGAGACAGTTCCCAGAAGCTATGTGGTGAAAACCACCCCAAGACGCCAAACCCTGCTGCCAGGGGGGCGGGAATCCCCTCAGGAACAGCGCCCCTGGGAACCACTCGCCGAGACCACTCTCTACATGTTCCCACTCACGCTTTAAGAGTAACATTTCCCATAAGAATCTACAGTTTATCTCACTGCTCTCTTTCGAAACCCACCTTTAAACGTCTTTGTTTTGTGATGCTGACAAAAAAAAAAAGAGCCCGGGCGGGCGGTTCGGCCGCTCCCGCAGCCCTCGCCTGGGCAGCGCTCCCTCAGGGAGCCTTCTCGTATCTGGACGCGACCGGCGGCCGCCATACCGCGGGCAGCCCCTTGAGGCCGGACGGGGCTCGCCGTCGCCTCCCGCTAGGCTGACCGGCTCTAAACGCTGTCCTTCAGCTCCACCTCCCGGCTCAGCCGCGGCAGGGCCCGCCGCCCGCTCTGGGGAGAGGGCAGCGGGGGGCAGGCGAGGCCGGGGGAGCGCCTCTCACACAGGCCGCCCCCGAGACTCCTGCCCGCCCCTTTGGGCGCGCCGCCATTACGGTGCCACCCTGCTCCCTCAGGAGCGGGCGGGGCAGGACGGGGCGAGGGCGGTGCCGGAAGTGCGCGGCGCGGCCCGTCCTTCCCTTCCGGGCGGCGGCGGGGAAGGGGCCGCGGCCGGCGCCACCATGAGCGACGTGGTGGAGCGGACGCTGAGCGCGCTGCCCGGGCTGCTGGGGCAGCAGGAGCCCGGCGCCGGGTTGGGGGGCTCAGGGAGCGGCCCTGCCAGGGTTTCGGTCACCTCCCGGCTCGGGAGCCTCATCCGGAGCATCACGGCGCTCACCTCCAAGCATGTACGGGCCGCGCTGCGGGGCGGGCCGGGCCGGGCCTCCCTCTTCTCCCGCCGCATCGTGGCGGGCGGGGGCCGGGCCTCACTGCTCTCCCTTCCCTCCCTGAGGGGCCGGCCCCGTCCCGCGGGGCGCTGGCCGTGGTGCGGGCCCCGGGCGCGGTGCGGGGCACCGGCCTCCCCCCACAGACCCGGGACCGGCCATAAACCTCCTTGCAGTGAGTGTTCATATAGTGGTTTAGGTTGGAAAGGACTTTAAAGAACCTTAAAGAGGGCAAAAATTGCCCTCTGTGCTTGAAACAAGCAGCCCGGTGGTACTGCCATAAATAAGGTGTAAGCTGGTGGAATGCTGTTAAATGAACATGTCGTCTTCGGCTTCTTCTTAATATTTTCTTCCAAAGTTTATGCGAGATGAAAATAAGAAGTTTAATCTGTTCTAGGAAGAAGAAAAGCTAATCCAGCAGGAGCTAGCCAGTTTGAAAGCAACAGTTTCTGCCCCCACCACGACACTTGTAAGTTCTGTTAGTGGTTGCAGGCTGTGGGAAGGGCAAGCCATGGGTGGAGAAAAACAGTGTTCTCGCTCCTTTTGCCAGGTGGAACGTACAGGTTATCTGCATTATAGTAATTTAATCATCAGCATTAAGAGATACCAGTGTCTGTGGTTTGGCAGCATGGCACAGATAGTGAGGACACTGCGATTCTGCTTGATGTGGATAAACTGTAGTAATATGGTACCCCGAGTCTGTCCTTCTGTAGTTTCTGAAATTAATGCAAACAAAAAAGCTAGATGGTGAACTGCTTCCATCAAATAACGTTCGTTGTAGGCTGACATTGTTCTTACAATTTATGCTGTATAGGAAGCTGTTTTGTTGTATGCACTGTTGTGTGTGTCAGAGTTACAGGAATTCGATGTATTCTGGTTTGAATTAGTCAATGAACATCTTAGTCTCATGAGTGAGGATTTTTGAAGGGAAAAATAAAGTTTTACCTCACCCATAGTGAAAACCCATCCTAGGTCAGTGTAGTGATTGGTATAGAATAATTTGCATTAGCACTGTGATCACATAATGCTTCAGATAATTCATATTTTTTATTTTGGTCATAATTAATGTGTTGTTGATAACATCCTTAAGGGTTGTTCTGCTTTTATGATCAGAAATTAATACTGATTCACAGAAGAGGTTCATAGCAAAGGAAAAATTATGAGTACCCTGATTCTAGAAAATGTGTGTGAACGCACATATGTTTCTATCAGATAAAGTTGCCTACTCCATTAGAGCAGTGAAGAAGAGTGTAAAACATGTCTGACTTAAAATTCTCAATAATTTATTTTTGATATTTCAGAGGCTAATGAAAGAATGCATGGTGAGACTCATCTATTGTGAAATGCTGGGGTACGAGTCTTCCTTTGGATATATCCATGCAATTAAGCTTGCGCAGCAAGGAAATCTTTTGGAGAAAAGAGTTGGTATGTGCATGGAGCTGTAGCCTTAATAATATTCTTAAACTCTATTTTTAAAGTTTCTTAGGACTTATAATTTATGTAAAAATACAATTTAGTTAAAATGTTCTTCTGCTTTCTTGGTCTTGTTTCATAGTCTCTCGCTCCTCTTTGAAAATAACCGATTCTCTACTTTGTAAGCTGCTATGTATCTACTTGTAGAACAGAAGGCAGTGGAAATTAATTTATTTTCAATCATCAGTTGTTCTTTCACTGGTTTGAATTGCAGCACCAATAAACAAGTAATTTATGAGACGTTTTCTGAAAAAACACATGAAGCTGAAGATGAGTTTCTGTCAGAATTTGGTTTCTTTTTCAAGCACTGTAGTACAAGAGTAGACAAAGATGCTCATGTCACAGACAATTTCTGCAAGCATAGTACTGGTTTCCCAGTATTTAACTTGGAGATAGTTGTTTAGAATTTTTATAAAGGGCTTATTACTGTTAGCAAAGTGGCCCTAAAATATTTTCTGTTTTGGTGCTTTTAGGATTTTTTTAGTTTAGAAACAGTCATAGGAAATAAGGTAAGAAGGGAGGTCCTTGTAACATAGATGCAGAAGTTCCTGAGGAAATCTGAAAGGCTAATTCAGATTTCTTTGAAATGTCATGCCGTTGTGATTTTCTTGCCTGCCAGTGTGGCTATTTACTTGTTTCTGGTAGATTTAGTTTGAAGTAGCTGTCAGCCTGTCTAATCTGGAGAATTTCCTTGCAGTTGCTGATTCAACTGCCTAGTGAAGACATTTCTTCTTGTTTGCAGAGAAAAGCAATACTGTGTCTGCATACACAGAAGGAAGGCAATGTCTTATGGGATATGCTTGTCTGATATCCTTTATTTGAATTTCATCTGGATCACCCACTCAAGTATTAGAGTTTCTGAGAGAATGTGTTACAAGTGATGATTTAAAGTTACTTTATCCCTGAGTAATGAAAGCCAGTGCACAGATGCTCTGGCAGGGATTAAGAAATTCTGTCTTCACCAAACCTGGGAGGGCAGGTGGTAAGCTGTTTTGAAGAAAACTTTGTGATCTCTGTACGTGTCAAGTACCAATGTGTCTTGTTATTAGTTGGTTTGAGACCTTTCTAGGTCGGTCTTGAGACCATACTAGGGCTCAAGTAGGTCTTTTTGAGAAGGCTTTGGTGAAGCAGCGATTTTTTTTATTTTTTATTTTTTTTTTTTTAGTTTTTTAGATATAGGTGGCTTCAAGTTCTTTGGACACAAAGTGCCCTTAAGCTTTGATCTGGTAAAAGGATGTTATCAGGAGTATGTACAGGGATTTTGTCTGGGTTTTTTTTAGTTGTTGTTCTGCAGTTATGTGTGATATATGAGGATGAGCTTGTCTGTTGGTGGTGCAGTATACCAAAGTCTGTATTAAGGAAGTGTTGTCTGTTGATCCAATCAGGGTGGGTTACTCTCTTACCCAATGTGAGCCTCAGTGAATGAGAGCGAACTACGTTTTTGCAGGTGTGCTAAGCTGATCAAGTCCATAGTTCCACAAGCAGATTGATCAAGCTGATAGCCCAGACAATACAGTTATTTGTATCTAAGTTGTTAATTTTGATCCCTAAGGCCTGAATAAACCAAGACTTTTTTTAAGATCCATCTCTGTGATACAGATATTGTCATGAGTTGTGGCATGCCCTCCCAACTCCCCCACTTCCAGTCCCTTAATTTAAAAGGTAGAGGGGTCTTGAAGAAAAAGGTTTCTGGCAGGTTTCTTTTCTGGCGTTCTGGAATTGTTTCCTCCTTGTTATGGAGTAACAAGGGAGTTTTTGGCATAGGATGGTGAATTTACTCTTCTGTATTTCAAGTTGAATATAAATTTTATTTGAAATGGAACCTTATTTTTTGGAGGGGGGGGAAAGGAAGTGCATTTGTGTTGTGTAGTCTAGAAGTAATATACAAGTAATATACTTTTATCTTTTGAGAGAAGATACAAGTTTTCCAGGAAGTGATTTCTCATGGTGCTCTTGGCTGCTCTTTAGCTATAACAGTATAGTAATGTCTCATTTCTCACAACTTAACGATTTCTTAGCTGTTATCTGTTGAGCTTTACTGCAACTTAAATCTAAGTGGTTTGCCTGGAAATAAAAGAAAGTCTTGATATTTAAAACATGAGCAACTGTCATCCAACAGGGCTCTTCTCTTGGGTATTTGTAATTGTTTGAGTTGACTCTTGTATTAAAACCAATCTTAAGTTTTCTATCTTGAAGTTGCTTGAAAGTAGTAATGGAGGCTGCTTTCTTTTATAGGTTACTTGGCAGTTTCTTTATTTCTACATGAAAATCACGAACTGCTACTTCTACTTGTGAACACAGTTGTGAAGGTACAGTGTTTTTGGAGGTCTGGAGGTAAACTAAACTTGAACCAATTCTTCCCATTTTGTGTCAGACAACATCTAAGCTATGTACTCATTAGTTCTATCTTGCTCTCTTAAAATTGCTGTTTCTTTGCTTAGCAATGAAAATTTGAAATAGCTTTCTCTGGCTTTTTAATTTAATCTTGGCATTCCTGCTGTTGAAGCCATGTTTTTAAATTTTTTCAAAGGAGTTATACCTTAACATTTTCTTTATGAAATGTACCACACATATATACTCTAAACTCCAGGAGGAGCCAGGCATGCATATTTCAATGTAAACTTTTGCTTTTAACTGACAGCAAATATCTGTTGGCTTCTTTGAGTTCTTTTGATAATTTTATTAGAAAATGGAAATATGCTTCAGAGTGACACTGAAATTCTAGTACCTAATAATATTTTATAGGTGCCGTTGTTTGTATTATTGCCTCTTACATGGAGCAGTTGTGACTTACTATATAACTTTTTCTGTGTAATCATTACTTTTATATTACAGTAGGCCAAAGTCACGTGAATTATAGACTGAAAGTGATGCTCATTCTGTTGTTGTGATTGAAAACTGTGTTATAATCTTTGAAAATCTAACTTGAAACTAATAAGGTTATAAAAAGAAGTGAAAAATGGGAGTCCACAAAGAACTAAACCAAGATGAGGAATAAAACTTATCTGGGACAGATGGCCAGAACAAATAATGATGTGAGCTGGAAATCTTACATGTTCGATTTGTTTTGAAAAATAATTCTACTTTTGTATTTCATGAATTCATCCATCCTTTTTTGGTTAAAGGTTACAGTGAGATATATCTACTATTTTTAATTATATTTAGGACAGACTGTTAATTTCTATTCTTTTTTTTTTTTGTGGAATATTATGTGTAATTTGCATTCACTTCTTAGGGAGTAGGTAATGTCTTATTTTAGTGTACAAATATGTAATTGCCAGTATTATTGAGCTTGCTGTTTTTCTTTTTAATTCTTTGGGCTAGATCAAAGGCACTAGAGAGAATAGTGTTGAATTCTGTGAGAAGTGACTCATCCCACTGATCCAGCTGGGGACTCAGCATAGTTTTGCAATCATAAAAAATTTCTGTAAACAAACATTGATCATAGCTCTATGTGTTAATCTCGCATACATTTAAAATACGAGTAGTTCTATAACACGAGTGTGAGGAGCTCCTTGTTTCTTCTTCCTGTATAAGAGAAGAAAAGAACCCAATTAGCTCAGTGAGAGCTGACACTTCTCAAATACGAGCAGACAACAGGATGGCTGGCAGCAGGATGCTTGCAGTAGGTGGGCTAGATCCAGCCTGCTTGTCAAAGATTTGGGGTCTGTCTGTGCAGAATTTTAAAGTCTAAATAAAAAATGACTGTCTTATGTCAATGATTGTAACAGGACTTACAGAGCACTAATCTAGTAGAGGTGTGCATGGCGTTAACCGTTGTCAGCCAGATCTTTCCACGGGAGATGATTCCAGCTGTTCTTCCCCTAATAGAAGACAAGCTCCAGCATTCTAAGTATGTATTCATTTACAGACTTTCAAGTGGCCTTGTACAGTTGAATGACTTAATTTTGTAGTTAGTTTTAGTAAACTCATCTTTTTTCTTGGAGTTGATCTTTCTAATCATTACCTTCAGAAATTGTTCCTCTCCTAGCTTTTCTCGTGGATTCTGGTCTCATTTATTTTCAGTCTTTACTGAGTATTGGATAGGTATCAATTTTTTTCATAACCAGTTTTGGTAGGTAAATGTAGTTGAATTTATCTGCTGGAGTCCTTTTAACAAATGTGTGGGTGAAGAAGTGTTTGTAGAGTAAGTGGAGAAACAGATTGGGATCCTTGTACTTCACTGATACTTTTTTTAAAAATAAAGCTCTTTATAGCAACTTTGTTGATAAAAGTGTATCTGCGTATGTTAATACTCTTGAATTGTTTGATTCTTAATTTATAACATCCCATACACAGAGGATAATATTGTAAGTGTTGTGTTGATTAGAAAGGGAACTGCAGAACGAACTGGCTTGGCAAATTCTAGACAGGTATTTTTTGGAGCTGCGTGCGTGATCACAACAGATTAGCAGTGGCCAATTTCACTGTTTATTTGGTGGCCATTCTCATGAATCGTCAATCTGACATCAAGCCATACTAGGCTTTTAAGTTTGCTTTCTCACTTAGATGGTATTTGCAAAGTCATTTGTTATCAAATACGTAAAAAGTGGGTTCTCATCTCTTTTGAAATCACAGTGGCTGGCCATGTAATTTTACATTGCTGTAGAAGTAACAAGTGCAAATTGTTTTGTGAAGTCAAGTACTTAAAATACACAAGCAGCTTCATTTTGTTTTGTGTAAATCTCATTTCTCTTCAGGGAAATTATCCGAAGAAAAGCTGTTCAAGCTTTATATAAATTCTATCTCATTGCTCCTAACCAAGTTCAGCATATTCATGATAAGTTCCGGAAAGCCTTATGTGACAGGGATGCTGGAGTCATGGCTGCTTCTTTGCATATTTATCTTCAAATGATTAAGGTAGGCAAAGAATTAGAAGCACAACTGAATTTAGGAGCTATTTATATATTTTATTTTTTTTAATTTTAAATACACAATGTACTGTTCAGAAGTTTTGCAGAAAAAACTTACGTGTAATTGTTAGAAAACTTAATTTATGTGATCATGGATATCTGTGTTATGTTTCTTTGTGCTAGCTCTCCATTTAACTTGACAGATCCACTTCTTGCATAATCTAGATGTTCAGCATCATTAGCATCCTTAGCTAGAGGATCTAACTTCTACGGTGTCTTAAAGGGTTTGCTGAAATTTGCTTGTAACTTTCTTTTTTTATTGTTGCCTTCAAGCTACATTCACTCCCTTTGCGAATGTGTGAGAAAATAGCATAGGTTTAAAGTGAAGAGCTTACAGGTGTTGGGGGATGAGAGTAGAAGTTTGGTTTAAAGAAATGAAACCATCAGTCTAGGTATTTTGATCTTACTCAAGTTGTGGATTCTTTTTACTTTTGAGGTGCTCTATCATATTTGAATTGTATTTCTTTTTCATTGTGTAGGAAAACTCATCTGGATACAAGGACTTGACTGGGAGTTTTGTAACCATCCTAAAGCAGGTAGTGGGAGGAAAGCTGCCTATTGACTTCAACTATCACAGCGTGCCAGCACCGTGGTTACAAATTCAGCTTTTAAGAATACTGGGGCTGTTAGGAAAAGATGATCCAAGGTAACCAAATCTTTCTCTGTAATTAATATTTTGAAGCTACGAAGAAAACAGTCATGACCTGTATCACATAGGCAGCTTTCTGTTTTGTTTTTTTTTTTTATAAGAGGATTTCAGTGTTGAACTTCTTACACATTTGTTATTACCCAATACAGTGAGCAGGTATTTTTTTTCAACTGCAAAATTAATTTCTTCTGGATTGGCTAAGCGATTATTGTGGAATATGCTTGAAATATATTTTTGCTAGGACTTCTGTTACTAGGTTATGAAACAACTGTGACTGCTGTTACTAGGTTATCAAACAACTGTGTGAAAATCTAGAGTAAAGATATTTTTAAAAGTGGGGTTGTTTTGTGAGGACTTAGTTCTCTGTGATCCTTTTCCTGCTGATGTTTTATTTTTTCATACAAGCAGAGGGGGCAACATTTTTATTTTTGTGATATGGTAAATGTTTCTTTTGAAAGGTGCAAACATCTTGTTAGCTTCCATTTAGAAACATGTTGTAGAGCTCTTCCATGTTAAAGTGAATCTGTGGATATGAATAATTTGTGTTACAGATTTCAATACTAGTGTTTGAGCTGTCTGGCAAAATAAGACTACATGCTTGTTAGTGCTGCAAATAATTCTAAGTACTTTTTTCTTGTTAAACAGGACAAGTGAATTGATGTATGATGTTCTAGATGAATCTTTAAGAAGAGCAGAGATAAATCATAATATTACATATGGTGGGTGAGGTTATTTTATGTAATTATCAGTATTTGGAAAGATTTGAAAATGTGAGTAATTGATCATGCTAAAATATTTAATGCAGTACTTCTAAAAATGTTATTATATTCTTAATAAACAACAACTGTGTTCTGAAGCGTCCAACTAGTAAATTGTAAAACAAATGATACATTGCTGTAGAGCACAGGGTTTTTTTTATCATTGAAGTAAAACACTTTCGTTTACTGGGAATTCATCTTGACTCAAAAGCCTTTATCCTATGTTTGCATTGTCCTTGCCCTTAAATAACAGAAAGACAGCTTCTTCATGAAAGCTCTGATTGAACATTGCTTGAGTTGAAATAAATGATAAAAGAAAAATCCTAGTGATACAGCTCTGTTTATTAGAAATGCTTAGATCTTCTTTTCACTGCCCTGAGAAGGGCAGGAAAAAAGTATGCAAGAGTGACAGCATCAGTTCTTTACAGCTGTGTAGGCCTTTTCCTCAAGCCACAGTTAATAAAAACTACACCTCCAGAGTTCGGTGATAGTGGTGCCTGTGAAAAGATGTTTTTGGCACACATCTCAATTTAAAATTTCTAGAACATGGTAGAAGGCTGTGTCAATTTCATTATCTTCTCAGTAGAGAAAGGTGTATTTGTTGCTAGAAAGGGATAATTGCATTAAGTTTTTTCTAATAAAAAGTTGAGCAATTCGCTTGTTTTTTTTTCTTTGCCTTCCCCTCCCCAGGTCTTAATACCTCCCCAGACACCCCGATGTGCTGTTCTAGAACCCTGCATTAAGAGTTGTTTCACTATTAAAAAAAACCAAACTAGTCCCCGGTTATTTTATTGTTAAAGTAAAGCCCCATAAATGTTGCCAAAGTACCTGTGCTAATGGGATGGAAAGAAAATTTGAGACTTTTTTAAAACAACGCTGGGGCAGGGAAGGAACGTGGCTCAAAGCTCTAGATGTCTAATGCCTACTTGATACATACTTTGTAAAGCACTGTGTAAGTTTCACTTCCACTGAAAAGGGGAGCTTTGGGCAAGTATTCTCTTTTAGTAAATAATAAATGAGGAAACATCTGTCAGACTTTTAGTGTATTCAGTTTGTTGCTTCTATTCTTTTAGGCAAGAACATACAAGATGTTGGGAGGTGTGTTGCCTTATAATACAGACAATTTGCACTTGGAATTGCTAAGAGTTAAATACTAAATTTGTTTTAAGCACTTATGGGGCCAAAGTGGGCAGTTTATTATGATTTATGCAAGGACATAGAATTTAGGTATGTAGTTTTTGTTCACATATGATAAGCTTTTTATAAAACTTCTGTTGATCCCAAACAAAAGAAAAATGTAATTCTGAGTGATTACTCTTTCTTACACAAAGTCCTTGGTTGGGCACGTTTCTTGCATCTTATAGGCAATTGAGCTGTTAATACGCTAGTCTTTCTCAGCTTTAGTTTTGTAATGCTTAAGTAGGTTGTCTATTGGACACTTCAGTTAGAGACTGGATTACAAGAACAACTGAAAATTACATCACAATTTTAAATGCCAATTAACTTGGCGAGAGTAACTTGGTCTGCAGCTTTGCCTGAATTGGATTAAGAAGTAATTAAGGATTAATTACTTCTTGTGTGTTGTTCAGTTTACTTCTAGCTTTTTCTCAAACAACTATGTAAAGGGTTGTTTTTTTTTTTTAATAAGGATGTTCTTGGGATGATTTTGGCTGTTGGCAGTAGCTAAGAAATTGTATGAATTATTGAAAAATACTTGGTCTCAAATCCTTTATAGTTGCCCATTGGCGTTCTAAAACCATCCCAGTCCAGTCCCTTAAGCAATAAGGACAGAAAGTTGTATGTGCAATGGCTAAAGCTAGTAAAAAATATTTATGTACTAAAGGAGGTAGTCTTTCATCCTGTTTTTACTTATGTCAGTAGGTACTCTGCAGTTAGGTTCAGTGGGGGTGGGACAGCAGTGCAGTTCCTTGATATAGTCAATGAGCTTGTTTGTTTGTTAAAAAATTTTGCATTATAGAAGTCTTTAATACACATTAATTACATGTTGGGCTTTTTCCCTCTGGCAGCCATCTTGTTTGAATGTGTCCAAACAATTTATACAATTCATCCCAAATCTGAACTACTTGAAAAGGCTGCCAAGTGCATTGGAAAATTTGTTTTGTCACCTAAAATTAATTTGAAATACTTAGGTAAGGATACCCGATTTCATTAAGATGTTTTTGATTTGATCATAGCAGTATACATTCTTTTATATCATTTCCGATCACCTACATTCTAGGTTTAAAGGCTCTGACCTACGTTATCCAGCAGGATCCTAATCTGGCACTTCAACACCAGATGACAATAATTGAATGTCTGGACCATCCAGATCCCATTATTAAAAGGGAGGTCAGTGAATTTTCAAACATCAAAAATTAAATTATTTTTTAAGATGGATGATAGGTTTTAAAAAATGAGCGGTGTAAAAGGCGTATTATGTCTCAGTTATTGTGAGAGAGCAGTTATGAACAATACTAATGTGACAAGCTGTGTAGATCAGCAGTGTATTTAATTTAAGACTTGTCAAATACAGTTGCTCAATTTGGCATCATACTAAAGTGTTTCTGTTTGCCCGCATCCTTTTTTGAGTCATCAGAGCCAATTAAATATATTTTTTGCTTTCTCTTTCAGACTTTAGAGCTTCTGTATAGAATTACAAATGGGCAGAACGTAATGGTCATAGTCCAGAAGATGCTTGACTACTTAAAAGAAAGCAGGGAAGAATACGCTATCATCAACTTAGTTGGCAAAATAGCGGAACTAGCTGAGAAATATCCTTTTATTTTTCTGAAGCTTTGGAATCAGAGCTCAGGTAAATGTAGCATTTGTACCTTTCAAAGCATCTTTCATCCATGATCTTTGGAAGTAAGTGTTACAGCTGTGCTTTCCACTCTTTTCAAACGCAAAAGAAAATACGCAAAAGAAAGTGCATACAAAAATGACCATGGTGTTGCTTGTATTTCACTGAGAGAAAGTAATTGCACTCAAGATGCTTTATTTTAGCGTTGGAGTTTAGCATTAAAACCTTGTGTTTTTTAAATTAAAACTTTGAAGTCTTACACCACTGCATGGAGAGAGATGCCTCAGTGCTACACTGAGTGCTGTTCTGTAATTGTGGGCATGATCTTCCTATCGGAGAACTCCTTGTTGGTGTATGGCTTTCAAGAATAACACATTTTCATAGAAATAAAGAAAAGATTATTTAACTATGCCAAAAAGATGGACGTGATGATTAGGCATTTGGCATATGGTGGACATTGCTGTTAGAATTGCCATTGCCTGATTTTCTGTCTGCGTTCTTGTCTGATAATGTGAGTTGTGAGCTCTTTGTAACAAGAGAGCTGCCTTAACATCCTATTTGTACACTGCTTGGCACAGATGTAGTGTAGCAAAAAGGCTGTGTTGTCATGCAGTATGCAAAAATAAGGCAGTAATATTAATGTTTCTGTACAGTTGAAAATTTCCATTCAGTAAGTGTGCATTTTCAGGATTTATTTGAGGGAAAGCAGAAGCTAACCTCCAAAGTTAGCAAAGGCTGATCAAATTTTAAATATTTAAGAAAAGCAGTGTTGCTTTCTGTGGAGTACTTCAAAATGTATATTGGTTTTCAGTAAATCAACAGTGAAACACTGCTGAAAAGAACAGATTGGTCTGTCACTGGTCAAGTGATACTAGGTAAACAAACACAAAAGATCATACTGGAAAGCTAGCATGGAACAAGTGTGAACTTAAAATACAGTAGGACAGGTTTTCAGAGCTAAATCCTTGTGTGAACATGGCTGTTCCTACTGTGTGAAGTCTACTTAAACTCTTACCTTTCGCTCTAACGTTTATTCTTCACTCTAACATTTATTCATGCACAACTTAAGATGTATTTATTGGCAAGCCAGCAAGCTGCACATAATGCATAGCTGTTAAGGTCATGTGCGGGCTTTTTCTACAGGGCAGTAAGTTAAGACCGCCAGTTTTCATGATTTACAGGAAACGCTTTGTAAAAGATACAGGAATATTTCCTCTTCAGTTAGACAGAGCTAATATTTGACCATCAGGACCCCAGCTTATTGGAGAGAGCAAGATGGGTAGCTTATTTGTGGAAATTTTTTTTCCGTAGGAAACGCAATAAGAAAGAAAAAGTTATGCCATAGCGCTTCATTCCTTAACGTCTGGACAGGTATGCCCCTGACAATGAGTGGTTCATCCAAACAATGAATGCTGTGTTTTCAGTTGGAGGTGACGTTGTGCATCCTGATATCCCAAACAACTTTTTAAGGCTGTTGGCTGAAGGTGAGATACTCCCTTGAATGCTCTGAAGAATTAGATGCGTTCCTTAATCTTCTGGCTTTTTTTCTTAAATGCACTTTGAAATATTTGATGGGAGGTGTTACTTGTGTTTCAGTCAAAGTATGTATTGTTTTCTATCTAGGATTTGATGATGGAAAAGAAGATGATCAGCTACGGATATATGCAGTACAGTCTTATTTGGCATTACTTGAAGAGGAAGATGCCTTGTATCCACAGAAATTCCTTCAAGTTATGAGTTGGGTAAGGTACATACATGGTCAAAATTGAATACACAGATATGAGGAAGCTGTCGGAGGTGGTGATGTTTTTAATAAATATTTTAAACTTTTAATTTTAGCCTTTAATATTCTGTTTTTACTTGAAGTCAAGATAATATGCTGAAATCTGTTTTTTAGTGATCTCTTTTGGTGCCCGAGGACTACTTAGCTTGTGGAAAAGCTGACTTGCTCCCTTTAAGGCAGGCGACTATTGGAATAGCTTAGCAGCCACATGAATCTCGCTGCATGCGGAGAGCCTTTCTGTCTTCGTCAGAATTAGGCTAGATGTGTCTGGCAAATGCACTTCTAGCCTTGCAGGCCAAGTGCTATGCTAGTATTGTCTGGCACCTGGGTAAGCTTCAGCTTCCACCTGAGGAAGAGGCTGCAGTATGAGCAAATCATATTTTGTAAGGGCCAAATTGCTATGTTTACCTTTCTTTTCAAGAGATACTTGATTTTTTTAAGAAGCTGAAAGTTGGAGTCTGCTGAGGTAAACACAAAGATCATTTCAGGCCTTTGACATGTAAAATAATAAAGAAATAATTTAGAACATGTTTAAATAATAGTTTCTTGAATGTGAGGTGGATTTTATTGTGTTGTTATTTAGTACTGCATTCTAATTTCAAAACTGAAAGCACTGCTCGGTGTGACTAAATGTATATTTTGTCTGTTCTTTGTGAATAGGTGTTGGGGGAATATTCCAGCCTTGTTACAGATGTTGATCCAGAAGTTATTTTGACAAAGCTACACAGCTTGCTGAAGAAGACTTTTGTTACTCCTGAAACTAAA
The DNA here is from genome assembly GCA_013398915.1 of Dromas ardeola. Classification (NCBI taxonomy): domain Eukaryota; kingdom Metazoa; phylum Chordata; class Aves; order Charadriiformes; family Dromadidae; genus Dromas; species Dromas ardeola. The sequence continues at coordinate 106,167 of VYZM01020096.1, read as the reverse complement.
GTGTGGATAATGGGTGCAGTCACCAAAACAGCATCACGTACCTCTTGTTCTAAAACAGTTGACAAACTAATCCAAGAATTTAGCAATTCTCTAGATACCTGCATGAGACAATACGCCTTTGAATTGAAGCATCTGTGTGAAGACAAAGCAATGATGAAAAAATTGCTTCCATTTGATGCTAGTTGCAGTGACATGGTGGTAAGACAGCTGCAATGTGTGTTCTTCATGAACTTTTGTAGTTCAGGCAGTTGAATATTTTGGTAAGAAGTGTTGTCAGAATGAATGACATTTGGCACTTGTGACTGGTGCCAGTCTTCAGTCTGCTTAAAGTGAGTTTTCAGAAATACACTTTTTCAGGCATATGGGATGAATCATATTGTTCTGTACTCAAAGAGCCATAGTGTTTAGTTAGTAAGCTGGAGTAGGTAGCTTTTAACAAAACTCTGATTTTATACACTGACTTTTTTTTTTGTTGTCTCTCTTTTTTAAAGACAAGTTATGCCTGCTCTAGTGATGTGGTACTGCTTTTTAGTTCAAAGGGTTTGCTTCCTATTTAGAAACTACTGATCTCTGCACTGAAATGTCCCTAATAAGTGATGGAAAACAGTATTGATGAGGTTTTTGAGTTTGTTTTTTTTTTTTTTTTAATTCAGTGGTTTCATAAAACGGTAGGATCAACTATTTTGGGAAAACTCCACTCTGCTTTTTTTTATTGTTTAAACAAAAAAATCAATAGTGGAAGAGTTAATTTAAGTTACAGATCTGTAGCTCAGAGTCTGTTTCAACATACTTGCTAAATAATTTCTGTTAATACAGCAGTTTTAGTGGTAGGTATGGGAGATGTGAGACAGAAGATCGCGATTTGTTGATAAGACATAATACTCTTCTAGTAACATCAGGCTCATGTATAGAAAATATTTTCATTGCTTTCTCACTTTTCTTAATCCTCTGTAGGTAGATGCTTCCTTATCTTTTCTGGATGGGTTTGTGGCTGAGGGACTTAGTCGTGGTGCAGCACCATATAAGCCTCATCACCAGAGACAAGAGGAGAAACTTTCTCAGGGAAAAGGTGACTGTTAGTTTACTGCATTTATTAAATAGCTGGTAAATTACCTGATAAGTATGAACAAACAGTCGAAGTGTACAGTTAATATTATTTCTTAAAGTAATGTTATCTTAATATATCTCTTCTCTGTAGACTTAGCCAAGCTCTAGTTAGATTTTAGTTCCATGTCTGTCCAGCTGGTATACGTAACTGTTTGTTTATCGTGGGTTGCAGTACTGCAGAGGAGAAAGTTTTACTATAATCTTTGCTGGTTTGTGGGGTTTGAAATGAGTGGGGATTATTCAAATGAAAGCAAAGGGTTACTAACTTTACTATTCTGAGCACGTAGTCTTGACTGTGGAATTATAGTTTGCAATAATAACCATTGTGAGTTTATTTTATGACACAAATCTTACATTTCTTACCCAGTGTAGGTACAGTTAAGACAGTGGCATGTGCTTTTGTTTGTTTAAAAATCCCCAAAACTTTACTTATAGTCCACTCTTTTATTTTTACGTTTTTTTGCCATAGAAATACTCATTTACTTTATTATAGCCAGTCACATAAGGATTTCTTCTAGATGCTTCTGAATGACCCACTTTGAGGTTGGAAAACTTTTCTAAAACATTTCTGAACTTTACTGTTGAGGAATTAGAAAAATGAGTCTTGTACACTGCATTATTACAATTAAATCATTATTTTTAAAAGAAGATTTTGACTGTGCATGTTAAGGGATACAAATAATAATACTGCCGTTTGCTTGCATGTGTAGCTTGGCAGGATTTAACACTTTTCTGAGATAATTACAAATTGAGAGTATTCCATCTACAGCCTCCACTTTAAGTCTGCTAGAAAATTCAAAATTTTGGTGGAGAAATGTTGAAACTGGGTATTCTATACAGTTTTTTTTTTTCAGGCATATAAAGCCCAGTGAGGGATACAATCTGCTGTATGTCAGGTTGAGTTCATAATAAATAGTGCTTCATACTGAGGTGTTGAGAACAAAATTCGTGGTCTTTACTCCTGCAGAACATCTGATTAGCACTCAGGTGTTTGCAGCGTTCTTAAAATTTTGCAGGGAAGCCATTGTAGGAACTGCATTATGAATTGCTGTTTTTTCTGAGTAATCACAAGTACTAAGTAGCATCTTCCACTGGTTCATACATATTCTAGTAGATAACATATAGGTGAGGGAGAATATTCAGAAATATTCTAGAAGGGGAGTCCACTGAGTTCATTGAAATTATTTGCTTATAGATAACTAAATTTATGGGTTGTTAGGGTTTGAATATCTTTATGTGGATGCTGTTTATCAAAAGGCCCTTGGATATCTGTTTGTTCTTGCTTCGTTATGGGACAGGACACTTCCTTGGTACTGCCGCCTCCTTTATCAGGAGACGTCTCTCATCCCAGATGCTCGATAGCTTTGCCCTGCTGCTTCACTTTGCTGGGAAGAAGAAAAGTGTAGGGCTGGGGGGGAGATAAGGGAAATGGATTGTACCTCTTGATAGTTCCAGGGCTGCAGAGGACAGTCTGCACTCTGTTTCATATGTAACAGTGATTGTTTATGTTACAGTCCAAAACAATGTTTAGAAGCTATTCAAACGACATTTTGATTCATAAGGCATAGTTAAGGTGGCTGGTTCTGAATCCTGATTTGCAAGTCTTAGTGCAAATGATTTGTCACCCAAGGTTTCGAGTATGTTTGCAAAGCAGACAGTGATATATGGACATAATGCTGTGGACTCAAAATGTTACTTGGGCTCGTGAACAGATGGAAAAGCTCACTTATGTAGACCCAATGCAGTACATCTCTCTACAAATACTAAGTATTGGCAGATGTTTTAGTGATATGCTGTAAAGTCACTATTTCTTTTTAATTTCAGTATTTAAAACCAAATACCAAATGAATAAATGTTTTGGATAAATCCTCTGTGTGTCTAAACTTATTTGAGAACAGAAACATCCAGTTTTAATGAGGATAGGATCCTGAATGGGAAGTCTGAGAAGTGCAGCAGTACAGCATATCTATTTTCAGAAAATAGATTTGTTTCTTACCTTTTTATGCCTCACGGTAATTTTATGATTCTGTCTGTCTTGCAGCTCTGAATTTTGAACCTTATGGATTGTCATTTGCTTCAAGTGTGTCCTCTTCTGGCATCGCTGGCAGACAGTCCCCCACTGGTTTATCTTTTGGTTCTGACACATCTGGTAATAGTGCTGAGACGGGGCATAAAGAGTGAGTTAATTTGTGTTTGAAATGTATGTTTAAGATTCTGTTCTTGTTAGCATCATGTGTCTTTGCTTCTTTATTACATGGAACTAAAAAGTATACAGCTGATCTTGGAAACCTTTGTCATGTAATGACAGGATGGCATCTTCTTTGAAATAATTATAAAAAAGCTAATGCAGTTAGACTGGTTTTTTCACTTTCTTCACAAAATACAAATTAATTGATAGTTAATGCAGTAAAACTGGGACAGGATTACCTGGTTATTACAGGATTAAGTATTTTTTTTCCTCTGGCTTCTTTCTTTTTCTTATAGGCTACGCTTACTTTTTATGGGTTTACAGTAACGTACCTTTTAAGGAAACCTTTTAAGATAAAAGTGAGGCTAAGATTCGCAGTGTAAGATACTCCTTAAGTTTTAGAACACTACCAATAAATTCCATATCCCTAGTTTCATACAAATTAATAACTTCATTTGTACTTTAGTAAATTGGTATGCAGAAAACCTTGGAAGCTTTTTCAGGTTCTTTCACCAGATTGTGTAAGAAAATTTGAGTGAGGCTTTTATGTGCAGGACTTGCAGCGTTTAGCCTGTGTCTGTTGAATTAACTTCTGCTAGAGTTCAGGCTGTCTGAGAACATGTACGCTTTTCATAAGAAATAAAAATACTTTCTAGGTCTCTTCTCATTTTCAGTCTCTACCTTAAATTATTTTTTTTAAGGAATCAGCAACAGAACTAATATTTAAATATTACTTAGAGATTCCCAGAGCCTTTCTTATGGGGAAAAAGCTAGATAACATGTTGTTTGTATTCACTTTTAAAAAATTATTCAAATAGATTATAAATGTCATCTGAAACTCTAAATGGAATTGTCAAACACAGTCTGCTGCTGGCTGCAGGTGACTAATGCTGACTTGGCCGAGGTCTATATTTAGGACTATATAGACTAGTCCAAGTTCGCATTTGTGGGGTGTTTTAAAAGTGATAATGACATTGCTAACAGAACTTCACGCAGATGCAAAAGTGTTAATTTATATTCCCCTACTCGCTGTGTATATCAAAGTACTGAAGTTGTGAATGGTGTTTAGAGTGTTGGCGTGTTTTTATGAACGTGATGTTCATACGGTTGATCCTGCATTGTCTTGTTTGTCTTTTTAGGACAAATACTCTGAAACTTGAGGGAGTACACAAGCTATGGGGAAAAGAAGGCTATCTTCCAAAGAAAGAAAACAAAGTAGGGAAAGAAAATGAGCCACAAACTGTTTCTTGTGGCAGCTTATTAGCAGGACAGGTGGGTGATCCTCCTGCATCACGCTCTGATCAAGTTGCCAGCCTCTCCGAGGAAGACAAAGAGAAGCAGCAGTTAGCATCAACCTTGTTTATCGGGCTAGGATCAAATGCTGGTGTCAGTCTGGTAAGTGGTTCTTTTGAGACTTACCAGTTTAAAGTTTGTACATTGCCTTATTTACAATTGCAGATATTTATATGTAAGTGGAGGTCAAATTAGTGTTGTGGTAAAGCAAGGCAAAAAAACCCGAGTCACTGAAAAACTATTAAAAAATACTTTTGTAATCTGATAATTTGTTATACCCAACCCATTTCAGGTTCTTTATTTGATCAACCTCTGGAGCAGATCTGATTCAGTAACTAGAACTTCTTCTCTTTACACGTTGCGCCTCAAGTTTTAGTCTGTTTTATATAATAACTGTTCCTTGACCCAACTTTGCAGAGCTGTTGGCGTTCATTTGGTAGCAAGGCTAGAGTTTGGCCATTTATCAAGACCTTTTTTTATTTCTGTGTGGTAATATGCAGAATGCTAAAGAATTCATTGTTAGGTAATCTTTTTAAGACTGGCATTGTCATATTAGCCAACTCAAATCTTGGCGTTTATCACTGGTTTAACCAGAAAATGTTTAGCTGTGCTTGCTTTTTAATATTTAAGCTTTTAGTTTGTTTTAGAGAACCTTGAATCATTCTTGAGTTATAGGCTAATCCAATACCCTGTAAGAAATACAACAAAAGCCCGTTACCGGATCCACTAAAATGTTTGTAATCCATTTGTCATCTGAATTGATTCCTTGGTCATTATTTGTCCTTGCTCTCTGTTTCATGCTGTTAACAGTAACACAGCTGGTTGCTACAAACTTCCCCACACATTTGGTTTTTTTCCTTTTCAGATGGGGAAAGCGGACACAGCTACTCAGAAGTTCAAAAGGAAATCAAAGATAAATGAAACTCAAATTAGTGAGGAGGCGTCAGACTTCCAAAGTAGAGCTGCTTCAGATTTTGGTCCCTTACTTGATACAGTACCTATTAACACAGAAGACTGTGAGGGAGACATACACACAAGGTTAAGGAAAGCCTCCCTGTGTTCTACTGATATTGTAGAAGATAATTTATCATTCGAAACACCTCAGTCCCTAAAAAAATCTGGGCTGGATGACAGACTTTCAGATAGTAGACTGTCACAATCATCTTTGTTTGCCGATAGTAATATTGAAATTTTTCAGCCTTCTCCAAGTGCTCAATGTGAAAGTGCCAGTAAAACACCGTGGGTCCCTTCCTTACCAGAAGAGCTGGAAGAGCTCGCTCACTCTGAAGTAGTGGAACTTTGTCAGGCTGATGCCTTAGCTCTGTATTTATGTAAGGTGTGGACAGATGACTCTCTGTTGCTCACTGTTTTTGTTTCAAATAAAACCACTTCTGCACTTCATGCTGTGAACGTAGTGTTTGAAGAAGCAGAACATTTTCAGGTAAGAAACTTTGTTTCCATTATATTTCAAATTCCCTGAGAACTTTTTGCATTTTGCATACATTTAAGCGTGCAATATTTGTTTTAATGTCACAGCCATGCCTTTTTCCCAAAGCATTTCCTTAAAACCTGTGGTATAGCTATTACACAAAAGAAATCTCAATACTAAACTTAGTGTCATTTAATAGAAAAGTGAACATCTCACTTATTTAATTCACCTTGGTTTCGTTTCCTACAGCTTGCCTCTGTATAACAGATCCGTATGATTTTTCAGTTCTGAATTCAGCTTCTTCCTGGTGTCTGACTGAATGCAGACCTAACCAGTCATACTCACAATGCCAAAGAAATCACTGTGTAACTTTTTTTGTCTGAGTGTGGCAATTAGGCATGTGCATTTATTTGTATCTATCTGATAGGCAGACATGGTGCTGTTTCTTCCTTCACATAAAAGTGTGTAAGCGTGCTTCAGGTTTTTGTTTTTGTGGTGTCTTTTAAAGACATCAGTTGTATTTCATTCTTGTTCTCATGCATTCAGTTGATGTTGGAGAGGAGTTGCCCATTGTGGGTGTTGTGTTTTTTTTTTTTTTTTGACATTGGATGCATCTGGGATTTAACTATAGTTGGTAAAAGCATGTGATGTCTTCATTGAAATGTCACTTAAATAATTGGAAAGCTATCTAGGAATTGCCTATCAGCATGACTATCCATGGATTTTGCTGGAAGAAGCACAGAATTGTGAAGCCTTGGAGATACTCAGCAAGTGGTAACTGGACAAAGAGAATTAAGCAGAATGTTTCTTTCAGAAGTGACTTAATCAAGGAACCGCTAATTGGTTATGAAGTTTCCTTCCTTCCCATTTCTGGCTTGAATCAATCTTGTTATGGCATTGATAGAAAACGAGCATTTTATGTCTAGTTTTTACTTCTGTTTCATTTAAGTTTCTACATAGACCACTACCACAGATAGAATCTGTGTTACTGGTTTGTTTGAAGAGGCTGGGGACTGCTGAGTAATCTTGAAATTATCCTTGTTATTGGGGATGACCTCTCAATTTTCCGTTTTTAGTATATAGCTTGGGGTATATTGCAGTGTTTCTTGCTCTTGTATATTAGTTTATTTTGGGATTGAACTACAGAATTCAAGTTCTTGGCCATCAGTTCTGTCTCTCTGAGCAATCGTTCGGGGGGGGAAGCCAATTGGCAGAAAGAGATTAATTTCTCCAGTGTTTTAATTCTTACAGAACTTTTGTAGATGTTAATGATTGATTTATCCTTAATGGGAGCTGAGAAATGGTAGCTCTGTTCACTTGCCAAATAGTCCAAGAAAAATCCATTGAAATAAAAGGCATTGACACAATTTTATAGCTGTATCTTAGCCACTTACACAACTTGACAGCAAGACTTATATTCTGTATTCCTTTTAAATACTTATATAGATTTTGGAGAGTCCCACCTATCAGTTTCCTGTAATTGAAGCTCAAAGTGTGGAATGTTGTCAGAAATGTGTGTGGATGGACAAAATTTGTACACAGGGAATTCTTTCCGGCTTTGTTAATTACCAGTCAGAAATGGAAGCTCGCCTGGAATTTTCAATACCTTTATCGTTGTTGGACTTCATCAGGTAAATAAAATAAGCTGCAGTTTTTAAAAATGTGTGTATTCAAATAAGTATTAGACAAGGGCAGGATGATTTGGGTATTAATTATGAAAATAAAAGGCTTCATCTTGAGCAGCTAATTTTAATCTGAGATGACTGTTAAAGAGTAAATGGTTATTTACATACTTACAAAAAAGGAGCAAAGTTGTAGGAAGAAGTACAAATCCACTGAGAATATTGACAGTAGCTGCAGGTTAGAATAGTCTTGAACTACAGAATGCATCTTTGAGGCGGCTAACAGAACTGAGTGAAGAGAAGGCCATGCCCTTTTAAAATACGGGGTAATATAAACATGTCAAACTGAAATACGTGATTTGAGTACGGAGACCTGTACATGATATGAAAAGGCTGACAGCTTTTGCAGGGGAAGAAGAAAGCTCATTCTATGCATTTTTGAACACTGCATTTATTTTAGGAGTAAAAAAAAAAGCAAACGTTCTTTTTTCAATAGACTCATGTCTTTTATAGTGAAATCCACCTTATTTTCCATAATGAAGTCTATCTCTCAGTGAGCTTGTTTTGTCTCTTGCAATGGGCAAATATCTCAATGCTGTTCACTTTGGTCTTCCATTTAAATGGAATAACACATTTCTTAAAATTTAGAAATCTAAAGCAAGGAATAGAAACTGTTTTTAAATGTTAAGCTGGGAAGAGGCTTTGTTTAAACTTGCTGTTTGCTGTATCGTCCATTTGCTTCCAGATACAATTTTTTGAGAGACCAAATATATTCTGAATAATGTGTCTTATTTCGCTAAGATATGCGGTGAACTTATTTTTTAGGCCAATGGAAATGACTACGGAAGACTTTGGGAAGCTGTGGCTGTCCCTTTCCAATGACGTGAAACAAAATATAAAAATGTCATCTTCTCAAGATTCCCTTTCAGCAGCTGTGAATACACTGAAGCAGAAGCTGAAACTCCATATAGTAGACATCATAGGTGAGTGAAAGTACACTGTAAGGTTGCTTACAACCTATAATTTGTCTCAGGAAAATAAGTGCATGGAAGCAGGTATCTTAACAGGTTAAGGCAATGAATGTTTAAGAGCAAAGTAAACACAGCAGCATTGTCCGGTGGACTTCATTTGCCCTACTCCGGCGTCTATGAAGGTTGATGTAAAGGTGTAAGTGTACAGCAGCGGTAGATTTTTACAAGGGAGCAAGCTTGTGCTGTGAAGAGTTTTGGACAGGATAAAAAAAAAAAGGCAATAAAGCCGTATGACAAATATGAAGCTGGGATTGCACGCAGGAGACATGATTTTTGGTGACCTGTTAGGGGAGCAGGGGTAAGAGTAGGAGAGAACGGCAGAAACTGAGTTTGAGAGAAAGATACATTTTTTTGTGAATTATACTGTAGCTGTTGTTACTTGTTAATTGCTACTCCATTTGTTTTCTGTGGCCTCTGTTTTAAGGTAATGAGGGAATACTGGCATGCCAGCTCCTTCCATCTGTGCCCTGTCTGCTGCACTGTCGCACTCACTCAGGGATGCTGGCGTTGTGGTTCAGATCGCCTTGTTCTGCCCTTCCAGATGGTTTGCTTTATCAGTGTCAAAAGGTGATGGAGGAATCCTAACAACAATAGTGCCTGCCTTAATCTATTTGCTGTGTGAAAAGCAAATCAAAGATTTATACACTTGCACAGATAATTACCAAAGCTAAATTAAGATCCTGCTTCTCGGAAGCATTACAAGTTTTCTTCCAGCTCCTGTGTGTCATAGTGGACTCATGGGGGAAGAATGATGACCTAAGTTATGCCTGCAAAAACATGCTCAGGACTGTACAGTGACTAACAAGCACTTCATTAAAGTATTATTACCTGTTTAAGTGAAATGTATATTTCTTAATTTTGTTGTAAATGGCTGAAAGTATTTATTTTTATTATGCAGCTTTTATAGATGCCAACAATTATTCCTCACAACAATTACTTAAATATGATTTTAAAGAAAACATATCTCCATTATGAGGTCGGACTTGATCAGTTATCAGGATCATCTAATTTTATTTTGATATTTTTTCTAAAGCTATTTTTAAGCACTGCTGACAACAAGAGCCGTATTGGTGGTTGTATAAAGTAACTTACATAGCAACAGATGCATGTTCTGAAAATAGTTGAAAGGTTTTAGTGAGCGACACACTTCCTGTGATCTCTGATGTTTACCATTTAAGCGGGGACATCTAAATAGGTTTTTGCTAGGAGGCAAGCATGTGAAATCGGATTGAAGCATCTCCTGGGGGATGATCTAAGGCCCTCCAGGTTAGTTCCTGTCTGCAGTTCTTCCTGCCTCACGTTTCAGTCACGTTCCCTTTCCTTAGGGGTCTGTGACAGTCACTGGATGTTGGTGCACGTCCAAAGACAAGTTTCACATGGATCAGTTCCGAGATGACTGAGCTGGGGGTGGCTGGCCATAGACATGATGGCTAATTGGTACTTGGCTAGTGGACATCTTCATTGGTCTCCAGTCAGTCCTATAAATTTGGCCAATCTCTCTGTCCATGAAAATTCACATGGGGGAAATCTTCATTTATTTTTACTTCTAATTATTTCTAGCCTCAGTTGGCTTGCACAGATGTGGCTGTATTGTGTGTGCACAGCCAGGAACTGCAGTAAGGCATAAGAGATCTAACTCAGAGCAACATACGTGATGAATGTGTCTGTCTAGATTGTCTCCTTTTCTTCCTGAAATAGCCTCACAGTCTTGAAAATCCAGCAATCTTAATTTATTTAGATGCTAAATGAAAACTTTAATACTGTTTATTTATAACTGATTATGTTTTTTTATTTAAAAACATCAAAGATTGTACACACGATTCAGACATGGTATAGATGGATTCTACAGTGGAATTCCTTCCTTTGTGTGTTTAATATTAACAAGGAAGTTCTTTGTTATTTCAGTGTTACTGATTCTCACCTGATAAGCACTGGTTGTAAAGGAAAATAAAGTATTGTTACTTTGCTAATGTTTTGGTAAATGTTCATGAAATCATCATAAGAATGTAAATGTGCTGATAGTTTCTGTTATTTTTTGCTGTGGGGTTTTTTTTCAGTCAAGCCGCTTCTGTTTATCACAAGTGCAGTCATATAAGCAAAGCTCCTTTTTTATTGCTGTTTCAGTACCCTCTTACTGAGGAATTTAAAGTGCACTGAACCTGTAAATATACTTAATGTTCTGCATACTTTAATGTTTACCTGGCACTTCAGGACAGTTTATATAAATGGAACTGATTTATAGTGGAATAATTTCCAGCAAACTGCTTCCCTGCTGGTAAATCAGATTTCTGTTATGCAATTGGACTTTTGTAATCATATGGACTATAATAGAAGTACCTGGTTTTGGCCTATGCATTTAAACCATTTCAGCAATGAGATGTTCAATGTCCTAGCATCTAAAAAGAACAGCAAAAGACAATAATGCCTTCTGTTGTTCATGTAACGGTCTTTATAACCTTTTTCTCCATAGGAATAGTGTATGTTAAGCTGTCAATATGCAGATTCAAAGAGCTTTATGGTAACATTACTTACAGGGGTTTGCGGGGAGTTGTACCTGTGTCAATCTTCATTTTTAGATTGCCCAGCAAATATTTTTCTTAATCTATCACCATCTTTGCCTTTCTTGTAGTTTAATAAAATTCAGTTTTATTTAAAAAAAAAAAACAAAAACGAACAAAATTAGCTTGATACTTGTTAAATATTCTTTGCTACCTCATGTAGCAGTGTTTCTGCATATTAAGAAGTAGGTTCTATTTTATTTGTTTCTCTCTGTGTCTGAACATTGATGAAGCATGTAACACTGCAGAAGTCTTGAATCCATTGGTGATTTAAATGTCCCGTGTCTCAGTTGGAGGTATAAAAAGAGTGAGAGTACGCTTTAGATCTTTGAACAGCATTCTGTGTGCCAGCTCACGTTATCTGATACTCTTCTTGGAATACTGTCAGATTATTGGGATTTTTTTTTTTAGGTATCAAGGAGACTTTGGGATCTCTTGTTAGTCATAGTTGACAGCAGTAGTGTTTTGTGTTTTGGTTTTGGGGGTTTTTTTGTTGTTTTTTAAGTCCAATGCTAACATAACACGCTACTTGCAGTAATATTGAGAAGGAGTTGGGAATTTGGGAAGTTTGACATAATTGCTGAATTGAAGGTGGTTGCAGCCCTGATGTAAATCGTGAGGCTGTTTTGGGTGGGGTGGCGGTCGCTGTGTACCCAGAGGGCATGCCGCGCTGCGGTTCTGGCTGATGGAGGGAGACTAGGCCCTCGAGAACCTCAGCACTTCAGTGCTGGGAGTCCCTCTGATCTTCATCCATCATCCAGTTGTCTCTAAAATGAAATACAGCTGCATAAGCAATTATCCAAAGGAATATTCTTTCATCTAGTTCTGTATCGAAAATTCTTTAGCGAGTATCTTCATCTTCTGTGGTGTTTCCCATTTACTTTTCTTTGTGACTTACTAGATCTTGAAGGATTAACCAGCCTGTTCCCAGGGAAAGGGCAATAAAGTGCATAGAAGTAGGCTGGAAGGAAGCACGAAGAAGTTTACTTTCAAGAGGCAACCAGAGGCCAGTCTGGGTATATACTGACCTTTCTGAACTGGCAGGTTAACGGCGTTTTGCACCAAAACGCTGCGTACCAGGAGATGCCACTGTTTTACTGCCCTGTGCCATGGGCAGCTTGGAGCTCTGGACATTTTGGAGTCAACAGTAAGTGATTCTAGTGGATCCAGCTTTCAACTGTTTTGTCAGGTTCTCCCCTTTACCCCAAGTATTTTCAGATATTTTTATTGAAACAAGTACTTTGGTAGGAAAATTGGTGGACGTGCAACATGGCAGTATGGTGCAGTGTGTTCTCCTAAACACAGATCACATCTCCCGTGGTGTTATATTACTTTCTGCTGGGTGTTCCCAACCCTTCCCATCCTGTAAGGACTAGAGAGAATAAGTTTGTGTAACGGATGGCACTATCTTGAGGTTTTCCTGTGCTTGCAAGTAGCTCATAAATGACACTGCCTGATGCTTTCTAAATACTGGAAAGGTGGTTACCTCCTATAGATCCCACTAGTGGTTTTTCAGCATAAAAAGCTGTATTATTTCTTCTGTGTGGGTAAGACTATGCATTGTCTCTTTCTGTCGCAAAACTGGAAGTAGACCTACTGAAGTCATCCAGTGAAGGCTTGCTTTTGCATTTCTGTTCCTGTGATAAGAGTTAATTGTGCTTCACCTCTCTGTTCTCTTCAGGGTCAGGTGTTTATATGCCTTTCTGTGAGGATGTCACCACCACAAATAAGATTATGTGTTAAGTGCAATGTGCTCTTCTGTGGTACATGTACAATTTCATTAGGATGCCAGAAATGGTCACTCCCTCGAGTTTCTTGAACATTAACATTTTTCTCTTTAACTTCATTACATCAAGTTGGCAGTGATGAAGCAAAGAATATTGTGTCCTGCCATGATATGATTCATAAAATTAACCTGACAGCAATGTTTTACCAGCAGCGTGGCTCAAACCACCACTTACGAAGATTGCTTTAAACTTTTATTTTAAGGTAGTTGGCACTTTTCTCTTTGTGCCAATCTTTAATTGCTTCCAGGATAATTGCCATGTGAGTTGTTTGCAAATCCTGAGCTCTTTCAGTCAAAACAGTTTGCCTTTTCTGGGAATAAGGATAGGAGAATATATGCTAGCTGTTAAAACATTCTGGTAGGTTCTAGCACAGAAGTGTTCAGGGCAGGGATTGGAAATCTGTCGGGGATGTGTCTTCTGTCTAACTTAAATCACGTTTAGCTAAACTGAGCTAAATACATCACGGAAAACTGGAGAGAAGGTGCCTGGTAGAGAGCTAGGCCGTGGCGTGTCACATCTGCTGTGGCGCAGAACAGCCCCCAGGCACCGCGCGGGCTGTGCCGGGCGAGAGGCTGGTACCTGAGGGCAAGAAGCTTGTGCTGTTTCCTCCACATGGCCCGTGAGGGAGTTTCTGAGCCCGGTGACTGAACCCCACCGCTAAACACACTGACCTACCACCGTTTGTGAGCTCAAGTGCTCGAGAACTTTGTGGAAAAACAGACATTTCCTTTGCTGCCGCTGCGTGTTTGTGTTGCGTGTGTGTCATGCAACAGAAATGCGGATTTCTGGTTTTCTTTTAAACCCTTCAACTGTCCGTCTACCGACCTCCTACCTCCACAAAATCTGGTCGTCAAAGGGCATTAAGGTCGCAGAAGTTGGAAGGTGACAACACTTAAGATTACATGAATTCCCTCCTCTTATTGCTTAATTTCAGTTTACGTTGCATGGCAGAATAAATAAAAGAAAAGGAAACAAAAAGGGCAGTAATCACACATTTTTAATCCACAAATATGATAATACATCATATACTTAAGGTGACTGAACATTGCCGGTATTTTAGCAATGTTATTACATACCAAGCTACAAGTACAAAAGTAAACAATGAATATACAGTATATGCAAGTATGAGAAATACTTGAAAACATTCTCTTTCCTTAAGGCTACTCAGATTTATAAATAAAACAACAGATGTTCAGCTGGTTTGTCTAAAATACCAGAATCTGAATATTGATACTTGCAACACACAAAAAGAAAGTCACAGACACAGGATATCCCTTTCCTTTGGACATCTTGCATGTTGAATAATCTCTCTTTTTTTTTTTTTTTTTCTGGTTTTAGAAAAAGAACTTAACTTTGTTTGCCACAAGTGAAACAAACACGCAAAATCTGACATGTGTGCACTGGGACAGGTGTGTTGGATACAATAAATACTGTTCAAAAGCATCAGTTGACAAGTACGTGCTTGGGAAAATGCAGCTAATGGTGCATGTAAATGTGGCTCCGCAAATGGCTGAACTGGCGACCCCAAATATTGGTATTTCATTACTGTGCTGTCTTGCAAAGGAATTGTCCACCTTCATTGCTACTAAATAGACTTTTTTATGGTTAAGGGAAATGTGTGAGGAAAATTACATTGTTACAGACTGCTCTGGTAATGTCTTGTGCTGCCATTTTTACTGTGCTCCAAAATGAGTTCTCCTGGGAACAGATAAAAATCCATCTAGCGCAGCCCTAGTGAATACGGGGTCTGGGTATGTGTATTCTCAACCCTCTAAAGGCGTGATGGGCAAAACTGTTGTTGCAAGAGATACAATATAGTTCTCCTGGGGTGAGGAAAGAAGAAGAATAAAACTTTGAACAGTTTTTTCTACCACCATAGTACTTAAGAGTTTAAATGAGAAACATAAATTTTTCTTATCCTGAAGTAATGGGTGATCAACACTGGACGTCTTCCTTAGAGAGGAATGGCTTTCAAATATATTTTATTATCTTTGTCAGTTTTCAAGTACATGCATCTCTGTATTACAATATATGTGATATGGAAAGTGTTACCTCCAGATAACAGGGTTGTCTCCTATCTGCATCAACTAAAAGGAGATGGTACGTGACACCCAAGTGTCAGTAGATAGAGGTGAGTCTGGAGGATAAGGTGCCGAGGGCGAGGAGAGGAGAGATTTCCGAACATCCTTCCTTTACTTAGGGTCAGCGAGATTCTGCAAGTGGCAAGTTGGTGTATCTGCTCTGCTCTGATTCTCCCTTAATCCTAACAAAAACTGTACAGAAACCAGTATTTCTTTGCGAAATGTTTTCAGTTTGAAGACATCAGTATATTTTGTTTAAAAAAGGAAAAAAAAAGTCACTGAAAACATTCTGAATAAGTCGCTCGTGAAGCCCACCACAGTCACCGAGACAGTTCTCTTAAGACTCCTGTGGCGATACTACGCTTGGATGGCACCGTAAGCATAGCGGATGGGCTTCCTTTTTTATCACACCTGCTTTCCCGTAGGCACAAATTAACATCATGGACACGTTAAACCGAGAGTTTTATCTAGGCTGAATATTTTGAGGACAGGGGCTGTAAACGTCGCTTTGTAGCTCCATTGGTGTCTTAGTCGTGCTCCTCTTCACAAGTGCAATTTCAAAATCTTCACAAAGAGTATTTAGTTCTGGCAGGCAAAACAGTAAGAGCACAAAGAGCAGCACAACCTTCAGCCTAAACTCATCTGATGTTACCGAACACGCAAACCCTGAGAGCGGGAAACCGATGTACTACTTTATCAAGTTTTGTGGTTATCTTTGAGCTTGAACCAGAGCTGCTTTTCAAAATTAAAATGAAACCTTCTCTGTTATTATCAGGTATAAAACAAAACTCTTTTAACGAAAATATTGCTTCATAGAGCAGCTCTTTAAATTTTCTCCCACTTCTACTCAGTTTGCATTGCTATTCCCCTATTAGACTTAAATACTATGTAAAATCAGAGATGCCTTCTCATATTGATCCCTGTTCCTTTTGAAAGGAGTGAGCTTAATCTGTTACGGCCCTACTTTCTGCCTAAGCTTTTTCAGTTAGCGTGGGAATAATAAAAACATACGCACCAAGGGCAGCCTGGGGGGAAATTCCTTGTGTTGCTCGTTGCCTTCACCTGTCTACTTTTACATAGCCATGCGTTTGAGTTTACTTTCTTTTCACGCGTTCAGCCTTGAACACAAAGCCGGGAAGATCATGGTGTATCGCCATCTGTTTCTGAACAATATGTATCAGCAGCCTTGTTCACTCCGCTCCTTGGAAAAGCCTGAATTATCTGAACAAAACATGAAAATTGATAGCTTTCCGATGGCAGTTTTCCACTTCATCACGAGCCTGGTGAGCACTTTCTGGCCCCTGCTGGGGACTCTGGAAAGAGAGTGGTAGGAAGGAAGCTGGCTTGCTCACCACGGCTCATGAAGGGTGGCCAGTTCTAGAGAGAAGTTTTTGGTTGGTTTCTTGTTTTTGAGCGTAGTTTCAGAGGACCTTCTCATCAAGTAGTTTGTTGATGCCATCGCAGATCTTTTTGAGGTACGGCCGACAATCCCCATCAAGACTGTACAGGGCAGTTAGAAATTCCACATCCGCAAAGTGATTGAAGACGTGGTTGATGCGCCCATGGGATCTCGGTGTCAGGTGTCGATCTACTAGTTCATGCAAAAGGTCTTTACATTCGTTCAGAAGTTCTGCAAGAACGCTTCTGTCAAAAGTGTATTCTACCTCGTAGAAACTGACAATTGTCATGGCAGTTTGGTTCAGCTTCTTCCTGAACTTGTCAACGATTTCCAGCTCTTCCTGGTTGAACTGATTGTTTCGATAGAGGATCCCGATTTTTATTGCCACTTTAATCAGGTCTTTCATAATTTTATGGGCTTCCTTTTTGTTTCTCGTGTGTTCCTTCGTCACTTTGTACAGCTCGTCGAAGATCTCACTGCTCGTGTCGTCGATCAGCATGTTAGCCATGGTTTTGGTTGCCATTTTACTCAGGATCTTTTTCTGGGCTTGCAGTGCGAGATTCTTGGAACTGAAACAATCAGGACCTGTTTGGGGATAGAAGGAGGAAAATGTTAAATTTTATTTGGTGAATAATTTTCACAATCAGGTAAGAAAAGCAGTACTGATGTGCTTAACCCAGAGATTACGTGTGTCACTGATCACTACGTGTAGTCACGACTGCAGTAACGGGAACGCTTCCCACGCTGTATTTCCAGGTATCCTTGGGGTCTCAGACATCCGTGTTTCGGGTCTTGATGTCACTCAGGTTTTTTTGCTTACAAATTAAGAACGGAACATTCTGGCAGGGGATATCTATGCTGGTTCTTTGCCAGTCTTTTAATTTCGAAGTTCAATATTAAAGCTTTCTTGGCAGAGAGATCCGTTGAGATGTTGTGGTCGAAATAATACATAAGCTATCAGAGACGAGCAAAATGAGACTGACATTTGGCTGATATTTGAAAAAATAAATACATGAACCTGAAAAAATTATGGTTTTGGTCATTGGGAGGCACTGTTGTTGCATGGTTAGACTAAGCAGCATCTCAGCTAAGGGCTAATAAAGCAGATTCATAAACCTGGATTTATTTTGCTTTAATCTCTAATAACGATGTCTTTCCTGTTTGTTACCAAATTGCAAAATTATAGAGTGTGATTTTTGTAAAGCATTGGTGCTTCAGTGCCTGCGGTTCCTGACAGATAAAAATACCTGAGCTATTTGTTCTACATTTATCAAATAAATATCTTGGATTTTTTTATCTTTTACTCATCTGTGCAAGCCTCCCTCAGCACCTGAGCATGCGGCTACTCCTGCTGGACTTTATCCAATACGTACTGGTGGAGATTAATTTGACCTTCCTCTGTTTTTCACGTTAATGTTGGTTTTTAACTGACCCTATGTGGACGAAGTAAAGGAAATGGAAAGCTTTCATATGAAATAATCATCCAGTTTAATACTTGGGTAGTGAAGTCTCTGTTGGGTCAAAGCATGTTTTATCGTTACAGCAAAACGGTGATGGGTGTGTGTATTATATACTCGGGCTCACAGCCGGTGAGGCGAGTGCTGGGTGCTGGCAGAGTGGCCTCTCCGGCACGAGACGCCTTCCTCGCCGTCCCCTCGCATTTCCTCTCGGTATTTGCTCGTGCAATGGCGGTGCCCGGCTTTCCCTGCCAGCTGGGGACCTCGCTCTGCTCACCGGGAGATCAGAGCCTTGGACGGAGGTAACGGCGTCCTTCGCCAGCTGCTGGGGAATCGAACCACTAAGAGATTGAAAACAACAATAAAAATCAAAGCTTCCAATCAAAGATTTGACTTTGGAGCCTGTGTGGGTCTTAGGCTGGTTGGGTGAGCTCCGGAGCCCCTTCCCAGCCTTCAGGACGTGAGTGCTCAGCTGAGACAGCACGCTGTCGCCCCTGCGCAGCCGTCAGTCTGTCCGCGTCTGTGGGGGAGTCTGATGCGCAGCCTGGCTCGCGCTGCCCTGGGTTCACCGCAGCCTCTCCTTCCTCCCCGGGCTCCCTCACCGGAGGCTAAAGGTGTGCGGGGTGCTAGTGCTCCCTTCGAATAAGTAACACTCTGAATTTAAATAGTCTGCTGTTTAAATCCTAGTTTTCAAGTTAGCTAGAATATTAAAGTGGTCGTTTTTCTTTGTGCACTACTGCTGTACTACTGAGCAATATGAAAGAGTAACATTTAATTTCAACTGAACCGCCACCTGGAAAAAATAATTCAATGTGCTTCGACGAATTGCCTGTCATTTGGAGAGAAAATTGCGGGGCTGAGCTGCTGACTGGAGGAAATAGAAAAACTGTGATTTAATCTAGAAATGATAAAACCGGGACGAACGCATTCTTTCACTTAGCAGTACGTGGGTATATAAACAGTATCCATGATGAGTAATTATGTGCATTTGACACAGTGAAATGGAAGATTAATATTAGCGTCTGTTTCTGTAGTAAGCGTTTGCAATTAATCAAGCGGACGCAGTTGTTTCGTATCTCTTTTGATCAAAAACTGAATATAATTGCAGTAGATTTTCAGAATATTAAATTTTACTGACGGTCATGACACTTCAGCCTCTGTGTCATTTTCGCCAGGTGAGAGCCCGCTGGCTCCCGCCGTGCTCGGCTGGGCTGTGGGGAGAGGGGGAGCTCTGCAGAACCCGGGCGATTCTGGGGCTGAAAGCAAAGCCTGCAGTGGTGGCGGACAGAAAAGGGTAGCGAGCAAAGCACCGCCTCCCCCAGGACCAGCACAGCCACCAGCACGTTCTCAAACACGCGTGCAGTTGCCCTCCCAGCTATGCGATTTCCGAGAGACAAAATTTGATGCTAAATTAGCAGGTAAAAGCTTCTAATAAACATAGTAGTGAGGTTTGTCTGCCACAAAAAAAAAAAGTGGTTCCGGGGTATGTTCCTATAGTCAAAGTCCTGGCTCTCATCCACAGAACTGAGCGGAGTGCGACCTTCAAAGATGACACCCCTGGGTTTGGTACCGGGAGCAATGATCACACAGCTGCCAGCAGAAGCTGCAAGCCGGGAAAGGGGCACTGCAGCCCGAGAGCGTCAGGCTGAGCTTAACTGGATGTTAAGGCTGGGCCATTCTTCCCTGGCAAGTCCCAGCTGTGGGATCTGCTGTTTAACAGATGAGAAGGAGCTCAGTCTCATGATTTCTAAAAATAAAATAAATCTGTTGTTACACGGGAGCTGCTAAACTCTTCTGTAGAAGCTGTATTCCTTTTCCTCTGTGATTTCCTTTACCAGGCCCTCGTACTATATCCTCCTTCTCCTCTCGTGTCTCTTGCTCCCCTTGGTTCAATCCAAGACGCCAGTTTCATGCCTCGTGTCCCTGCTGTGACCCCCTTCTCCCCTTCACACTCCTGTCTCACCGTGGCATCTCTAGCAGCCGTGAGTGCTCAGAGCCCTCAGAAACCAGGCAGATCCAGCTACTTTCTGCACACTCCTTTCCCCGCCTCCTTCCATGATTTGTCCTGCTCTGCGTATTGTAAAATCTGTAATAGCTGGTAATGAGTTCCACCACCAGGACTGCTGTGCGCTCCCTCCCACTCGACTGTACCCAACAGACGAGGTCCCGCTGTGCTCCGTGGGGGACGCAGGACAAGCTTGTGCATCCGTAGCATTCTGTGGTGGCTCTACGTTAGAGAAGCTGCAGCCTGCTGCCACAGTCCCTCCACCGCATCAGGAAACCACTGAGGAGCTCAGGGAGGAGGAGAACTGCTGCACCCCAGCTGCACCAGCAGGCCGCCAACCCGGCCACCCGCGCTGGCGTTCTGCAGAGCCTCAGCCGTGGTCTCCACCTGCCCGAGCGCCTGCTGGTGGGGTCGGACAACGTGTGTGCAACGAGGAGGAGGCGGACGACAGCCATCGGCCCGTTTGTGCAGCCTGGACAACGGCATGGGGGCTCTTCGCAAAGGGCTACGCTCAGCTTTGCGGAAATTCAGGGAGCGCGGAGTTTTACAGCAGCGTATGCTGGAAAAAGCGAGAGATTGTTTGGATTCCTGCCTCCAAAATCATGTAGTGCTCAGACAGCAAGGTGACGCCTTGCCTTTCAAAGATCACAGGTGGTTAGGCACATGATTAAATCCAGGCTTTCGCGGGGACGGCGGGTTTACTGTGGCAGTCCTTTCTTACTGCAGCACATTGCTCGTTACACAAAATACAACATCTTTGCCTCCTACAGACAGCAGTTCTATTTTCTGCTTTCTTTCATACAGCAAAACAAATCGGCAACAACATTATAGAAGCTATTAGCTTTCAGGACCATTACACCAAAGCTAAAAAAGAAAGCCAGCCTCCGAGCGTGCCGCTTTGCTGGGTAATGGTTAGCCTCCATCACAGAAAGCCTGACGTCTTCGTTTTTACTAAACTAAGGACCAGTTCTGCCTTCAGATCTGCTCTCTCCCTCTCTGTCAGTTAGAGCTGTGTATGATAAGAGCTATTCAAAAAGCGCCGTGTGATGGATTGATCCCACAACAATCTTCCATCCTTCGGGCCTGCGTTCCCGCAGCGGGAATGGTGCGCGGAGGGGACAGGCTCCCACCCCGCTGTCGGGGCGCTGCGCCGCTCCCCACCAGGGACCGCCCGGCCTCTGGCACAGGGCGCTGGACACGACAACGGTGTCTCGCAGCCACGAAACTTAATAACAGGGTTGCTTAATAACAGAGTTGCTTAATAACAGAAGTGCAGAAAAAGTTTGGCAACTCTAGAGAGTGGATCTGAGAGTTTTATATTTTAAGAGTTTTTGAGACTAAAATGCAAGAGCATCTGTAATATTCTCGAGATGTTTTGATTCCAGATGGCTGTACCAAGAACAAAATGATTAGAACTAAATGCTCAGCGATACTATTTTCATGTAAATACCCATTCAGCCGCTCTGTACAGAACACACGGCAGAACCAGCGAACCAGAATGTGCTCCCACTATGCCCAGGAGAGAGCACGGTCCACGTTCCCTGAAAGCAATTAGGCGGACATGGAAATAACCCCCCCGGGCACATGAATCTATTTCCCTCCCAGTTAGCCCCTTCTTCGTCAAAGCCTTAATAAAGTTTTGCAGCCAGGATATTTTCTCCCCTGGCAAATGGCTGAAAGGCACGTTGAAGTGAGCTCTGGAGGGCGTGCTGCTTCACGGGTAAAAATGCACAGAGGAGTCGTCCATCTGCAGAGTGTCGGTGGAGTTCCTCCAGTGCATTTTTAATTGCATTGGCAGCCGTGCTTGGAGAGAAGGGATACTAACCAATGTCTTTGGTTTCGTCACACCTGGGAGTTGTCACTGCGCCTGCTGCAGCTTGTACCACTGAGTTACCTCAACCATTGACTTCACCTGGTCTAAAGAGCAGCCCACGTGGAGCTGTGCGCCTTATCTCCCACCTTCACTGCGAGCAGCTGCTGGTGGGCTGTTCTGGAGCCCCTGCCCAAGCAGCGCGTGTGTCGGGGGCACTGAGTGAGCTCAACAGCATCCTGGTGAGCTGAGCTGAGCTGAGCTGCTGTAAATTAAAGGACCGAGCTAAAAGAGGCTGCAGCCTGGCAGGAACGGGAGGTGATGAGATCAGAAAAGGTCCTTGCGTCTGTGCTGCAGCTGTACTGTAAGTAAGCAAAGGCCTGAATCTTCACTGAACAAGAGGGAAATACATAGGGAAAGTAAAGATGATGAAGAGGCTGAAATATTTTTAATACTCCTGAATCCTCAATTTTCAAATGTAGCGCAGCCTGTGCAGCAAAAGACAGGCTTTAAGGAGTCAGCAAAGCTGCTGGAGATGCGGGCATCCCTCCAGCTGCCAGCAGTTGCTCAGGCTGGTGGGAGAGGGACTGAGCCCAGGGACAGGCAGGCTCTCGGAGCCTGCTGCCGCATCAGGTAGCTGGGTTGTGAAAATTGTTGTAGGAATGTGCTGGTTTAATGATTTGTGTGACCCAGTTTGAATGCATCTGTGTGTAGTGACATACCTGCCCCTGAGCCGGGGGAGTCTGGGAATGCCAATGAGAAGGAATGAGGCAGCTGTATCGTAAAGCTCGTGCAGAGTTAAATGAGCAGTGGATATCTGAGCGGTTAATCCAGTGTTGCTGGTGTTGATAATTTACTGGGCTGGCAGCTTGTTATAACCCGGAGTTACCTGTAATGCCTCTTTTTCTTGACATAAATAGTTAATAAAACAACCTTTGAGGAAAATAAGAGCAGGAAACTTTATTAAGCTGGTGTGTAAAGCTATAAGGACAAGAAAAAGCTAATGCAGATTTGGAAAGGAGAATGTAAAAAAAACAAACAACAAAAAAAATCTAGTTGCTTAATTGGCAGTTTTCAGACTGCTTAGAGGTAATGAGCTGCAAACTCGTGTGTTTTATTTATCCTTCAAGTATCACTTACATGCTATAAGATTGATTAGAAAAGTGAACCGCAGAACTTGAGATTTCAAAATAGCTCTGAAAGCAGACAGGAAAAAAGCACATAGAAGCACTTCTCTCCTAGTATTTTAGTAGTGAGCAGCCAGGGAGCTCTAAGCGTGCGTATTGCTCTTGGATGGCTACAGGATCACTGCAGAAGAAACATTCAGTGTTTCCAGTAACTTTAAGCCAAGAAATCCAATAGACCAGATGGAATATATCAGCTTTCAGGGAGGGCCAATTTAAACACGTGTAAGCACCAGGGGCCCAGCGCTCAAACTTTTAACACTTCTAAATTGTTACTATGAACATAAAAGGGTTGCTCACTTCCGTAGTGGAACAGATTACAGACTGATAATTATATGATCCTGGGAGAACGTACTGCTATCCAAACGTCTGAAGGCAACACTTGGACACGCTGGAAATGGCAGCGACAGCCCTGTACAGAGGGAACACGACTGAACGGAAAAAAGACCATTTTTCCTTTCAGTGCTTTATACGAGCAGCAGCCATGCTGCAAAAAAACTGTCTGGGAATCTAGCGACTGGAGATTCCCAATGATAGTCTTATTTCAGCGGCTGGCTTGTACCTGGCATTTACTTTACTAATAATGTATTGTTGCTCCGTACTGGAGCGTGCCTTTCAATACCTGGCAGAGGTGATGGCAGGCTGTAAAGAGAGGAGGAGCAATGCAGAATGAGCTGTTCAACTGGTATCCTCGTCTCGGTAATGTCTCCAGAGACGATATCCAGAAGGAGAGGAGCTCAGCTGCGGTTTCCATCAGCTCTGCTGGAGCTGCCAAGAAAGGGGCTGGCTAAGCTTTTCTCCTGCTACCCCCAGTAGCTGGCTGGGAATTGCACTACACCGCTGTGTTCTCCTCCCGTGTCTAAAAGCAGTAGCTGGCAAGTGGTGTCTGGATAACAGCACTGTCCTGTGGCTAAAACAGGCCCGCGGTGTGGAAACCTTCACAAGAGCTCCCTTGGTTATCCGGCACAGCTGAGACGGTGCCGTGATTTTGCACGCCTGCTATTTGACATTAGGCGTGAGACATTACACTCGGTCGTATCCTGAAAACTCACATCCAGCTTGGGAGAGAGGAAGCCGCTCCCTGACAAAAGGGCTCGGTGAGGACCATCTCTGTGCACCGTGTCCCTGGCCACAAACCAAGCGGTGGGACCAGGCAGCAACAGCTTTGCCAACGACCCAGCCCTGGGGTCCAGCCTGCCAAGTGGGAGCTTGGCACGTGCAAGCAGCAAAGTCACCGCTCCAAAAGCGGCTGCCAAAGCTCTTAATTTTTTTAATGCAATAACATGTATCAGAACCAAAACCCAAACCAGGCTGCGGCACCGGGAATGATGTCTTTGAAGAGTGACTTTCAAGTGTTCAGTTTAAATCTGGCACCTCCCATTTTGTAGCTCGCGGGGAAGCTCTGCCCAGGCAGCAAACACATCTGGCTACGCTCGCCACAGATTGCCAAAAAGCTAAACAATGCAGAGCCTGCCTACGCAGCACCCCGAGGTACACGCACCGGGTACGGACGAGGCTTTGCTCTTATCTGGAAGCGCTCAGGCGTTACAGACATGAGAAAGTCTGTCTGCCAGGAGTGATAGTAAAATACTGTGGTGTTTGGGTTTTTAAGCTTTACGGCCAAAAGAGGTTTTGATAAACTGACCACTGTATCTTATAAACAGGTTTAAAGTCTTTCAATGTCAGCTCGTTATGTTGATAGCAAGTGCAAACCACATTGACAAGACTGAACGTCCCTACCCCAGAAAATGCTGGTTTAACTCTGGCTGATACTGCAAGACACAACGCTTGCACGTCGACAGCAAAGGTTTGGGGAGGGAGGTATTGGCAACAGATTGAGCCGTACAGACCAAGGCATCGCCTGGGCCCATCTTTAGGGAATGGAAATGCTGGAGGATTGGTGACTACCTGTTGCAGCGACCTGTTGATCCTGTTCCTGTCTTTTGAGATAGATATTTATGATTATATTAGTGGGTTTTTCTTTAAATGCTAGCTTTGGTCCAAAAAAGTCTATTCTAGAGTGAAGAGGCGTGCCGACATCCCCAAAACGCTACAGCAGGATCTTAGGTCAGCATGGGTAGATAGCTCACACAAACCAGCAGACAGAGCTTTGGTGGCAATAGGAGGCATCTTGACTTGGGTAGGATTTTTGGCCTTCAAATTGTCAGTGGTTTTTATTATTCTTTTTTTTTTTTTTCCAATATATGTTGTATAGCAAATCCTGGGCAGTAGTTGTTGAAGAGCCTAACTTCAGTCTCTGAAACATTTTGTGCTTCATCTCCTTTGTCTTCTCCACAATTATGACAGTTCTTGCACCTTCCTTTTAAAGACACTGCATTTAAAAATAAGGTTTCATGGTGACTATGCAGCAAAAATACTTAATTAGACAAATAATTATTATCTCCATAGGAAAATTAGGCTTGTTTTAATGTCTGGCCATGTAATTTACATAATAGGACAGTAACGAGTTCTTTGATATGTGCTAAGGAGCCGTTTATCGCTTAGACAGGACAGAGTCTCTGGGGGAGCATCAGGCATATAATGAACGATAAACCAATTATCTCGTTAAGGGAAAAAGCCTCACAGGCTTTTTTTTTTTTTTTAAAAGGACTCAACCACCATATTCTTCCACACAAAAGTAACAATTATCTAGAAAAGAAGGGTTTTTCTTGCCAAAGTATTATTTGCCACTGAGGCTCGTATAAGCCACGAGAAACCTTTCAAGATCTTGTAGCTATGCTGGTTTTACCCGGGTACAATTATTGTAGCAACTTTCTCTTTGTAGATGATCTGCAGAACTTGCATGCAGTTTTACTTGATGATTGGTTTCCAAACTGGTAGATTCTGTTTTGAGCAAAAACTTGAAGGGGGGGAAAAAAAAAAAATTAAAAAAAATTGCAAACACTGCAAATAGAAAATCCAGGCAGTGTCATCTAAGCACGGGGGATACAGCTGGGCATCCTGGAAGCCAGCAGCTAGAAGCGCCTCGCTTACAGCTGCTGAGGCTTTCTGGTTTCAGTACATACAATATTTCTTGTTCCAGGAATGTAACAACTCCTCAGTCTCTCCCCTTCCCTCTTAAAGCAAATTAAAAAAAAAAAAAACCCAAAACCAAAACCAAACCACAGGCAGAGAAAACAGCGCCAGGACAGAGCATGTACAACTACATGGCAGGTGCTTTGCACCTGTTAAATGTTGTATCTGTGTTTCAGTATTCGCTTGCGGTGGCCCAGAAACAACTCGCCTGGTTCATCCTCTGGCTATGTTTTCCTGATACAGACGGGGAATTTGGTGCCTGGGAGCAGCTATGCTCTTTTTCCGATGTTTGAGTGTTCGAACACCGTCACAGTCACAACAGATCCTGGGGAAACTGAGTGCAATTTCACGAGTTTCTTGGATGCTTGATCAGGAAGCACGAGTTTTTCTGTGTGTTCTTTCGTGGCCTCCTCCGGCAGGGTGAGGGAAGGGGAAGGGCTATGGAGGTGTCTCTGCTTTTCTGGGCTCGGTCATTGCTAATTACCGCAGTCATCACCCCTGGTTAATGGAAGGTGCCGATTTCCTGGTGCTTCTGTAGCTCAAATGCTTTCTATTCCATCCACGGAAGTCTCTTTAGCACGCAGGAGCCAGTCATTCCCAGTAGGAACATAATAATATGCCATTAGTACAGCAAGGCCTGGCAATATCAGCCCTAAATATTAAGCAAGGCCTCCGTGCAATATGTGGACTTTAAACAGATAAAGTGCAGCTAAGAAACAGGCCATTGGGTACTGGTTCACTGATTTCTTTTTTTCCCCTATTTCCCATCCCCTCAGGAAGAAAATTCCGAGGGTTTATTTTTGTGCCTTGAAGTTACTTGCTGTTGCAGTACGCTGCTCCTTCTCCAGAGATCCAACATCCTTGCCTTTTACAGAGAGTAATTCTATTTTTGACTCTAATATATTAAGAATGGCATGAAAAATAACCACATCTATGCTCTGGGGATGTACAAAACTCCATGAGAAAGCAAGCAATTGGGACCCCAAGGGCAGCTGGTCCGAAGATGCTGTGAAACTCCAAGATGGCATTTATCTGCAGCTTAATACGAGGCTGAAGGAAAATGGGGGGGAAAAGTATTTCTGCTAAAGCAGGTCAAGGTGAATAAGCTTTTGAAACACACAGAACAGGCTGCACCTGCAGAAGGTGTCAAGCTGCTGCTGATCCAGTGGGCTCCCCAGCTGCACCGGGCTGAGCTCTGCCACGTCCAGAGGGAGAGGATGGGGGTCAGCAGCTCCGGCACCGCATCCCTGCGGAACTACACCGGTATCTCTGCAGAGCATACGGCTCTGTCCACCATCCTCCAGCATCCTGCTCAGAGACACCCAAATTAGCCCCCCTTGTCCCACAGAGGGGGAGTGACTGGAAGCAAAATTGCAATTCACTCTTGTGTGGTTTTTGTCTCTTTTTTTTTTTTTAAAAGCAAAAAACCCTACTGACAATGCTACTTAGCCACCTTTACTTGAAATGGTCTGAGGGCAGTGACGCAGTGCGAGTGCCGGATGGGTAACCCTGAACTGAGTGTGTAAATGAGAAGAGGCCAAGGGAAGCGGGGGGTGGAGGGGAAAGGCAGGCTGTTTAAGCTTGGAATTGATTTAAGCTAATGGCATCTGTGTATCTGGCAAATGAGGGACATATATTTTTTATGAACGCCATATGCTATTGTTTTACTACCTTGGTACTTGCTTGCTTGAGCACTAGGTTTTGAATTAAGAAGGTGATGGATGGGAGGGAAATAAAACGATGGCAGAGATCAGGTACATCTGGAAAAACATGCTGTGGGTCCCTAAATAAAACGCTATAGGAGCTGTTCATTTTCCCAATTAACTCCAGCCATGCTTCCAAACTGTGTTTAAACCAGAGAAGAAAGACAAATGAGGGGAAGATGAAGAGGACAATAGCAGCAAGAAGTGTCTGACGGCAGTTAACTTTTCCAAGTCAGGAGCAGAAACTCTAGACCTATCACAACTTGTTTAAAACTATTAAGAAAAAAAGTTTAATTAACCTTATACATAGACTATTATCTCATTTTTATTTTTTGCTTATGTGCTTTCAGGGAGTCAATTAATTAAAAGAAAAGTATTTTGAAGATGCCAATTAGTGCTTACAAACCAGCTATTGGTCCCAGGGCTGTGGAAGACGGGGGCTTACAGGTTTGAACACGTCTGGACCTGCTGTTTGGCAGCCAACAAGTAGGCACAGCCCTGGCTGTAGCACAGCCCGAACAGTAGGACCGTGATGTGACTATCACTAAAGAAAACAAAGGATGTCAAACCTGCTGCAACGCGAGGGCTTGGTAGGGGCATAAAGGAGTTTAAAGTGTGGCTTATCCTGTGACTGATTAATGTTCTTGAACAAAAAAGCAAACAACCAAACAAAAAAACAACCAAACAAAAAACCCACTAAAAAAGCCAAACTAAAACTCTTGATAGAAGAGACTCTGCAGGTGTGTACGTCAATTTCTAAAGAAATATTCTTCTGCACCCTCACCTTGAGTCATGCCTAGTTACAATATTTGGTATGTCACGGCATCATTACTTACAAGGTATGTGGGTGCTACCTCTGTCTGTGTATTTATAAACTTTCATTCCCTCTGAATACAAAGGTCTAGATTTGTAAAGGCACCTAATGTATCACTAAGTGTAGTCTAAAATTTTAATTCCGAGTGTCAGATTATTCGGGGGGGGGGGGGGGGGAAACAAAAACAGGACTACAAGAAATCAGGAAGAGTTACTGCAACTTGTGAAGTCTTTTGGGGTAAAGAAAGTACTCCGGATTAATTCAGCACTCGCCATACCAGTGACCCTCCTTCTGCCTCCTGGCTGCAGAGCATCCCCTGCTCTCTTTGCCCCGCGTCCTCCTGCCCCAGCGCGCGGTGCCTCGGCACGCGGCGTCTGCTCTGTGCCCCGCTGCAGGGCAGAGAGAGTACCAGCTCTGCTCACACCACTTCTAAACTACGACACTTAGCTTACCGTAATAGCTGACGGGGTACGGGCCCGTGCTCTGCCCGCACAAACACGGCAGTGAGAATTTCATCACATTTGAAGCAGACAGTTGTGTTTCGCCCAATTGCGATTAGCTGATGCTTCGTGCTGCAGCTTTAGCGCGCAGTACCAGATGGGAACGCTGCTTCTGCAAGTCCAGAAAAGACCTGAGGGCACCCTCCCTTTCTGAATAAGAGATGCTGATAATATCAGCGTCTGAATTGTGCCTGCTCTGGTTTCTTTTAACTCATTTGAAGTATTTCTCCCCTCCCCCCGAAGTTTAAAGATTTTTAGATACTTCTAACAGACAATCCCACTATGGCCTTGCCAAAACAACTTGTTTGCTTTTTGATTTTAACCATCAGAATTGATATTGTACAATCCATCTTCAATGAGTTAGTTCAATGGTATAGTTATAAATGAACCAATGGTGTTACAAGTTTAAAAAAAAAAAAATTTTTTTTTTTAAAACATCATCTGTTTATCCTGGCTGACAAGCAAATGAATAAATTCCTTTTCCTTGTCGTTTAGGGTTTGTTTTTTTTCTTTCTTCAACAGAGAACAGATTAAACACACGCTCTACTGAAATAGCTGCCCCCACACACACGCTGGCGCTCTGCAGACCTTTACAAGAAAAATCTAAACTGAACACGTCAATACTGTTGATCCAGAGTGAAATCAATGTCTTGTTTTCAGTCTCAAAGTGCTAGGAAAGCATTTCTTAACAACAGCAAAGCTGAAACTGAAAAGGCAAAAGACATGAATACTTGAAAAAGAGAGTCTGCTTTATGCCTGTTAACTGTTGGTCCCAAAAGAAGACAACAAAACTGGAAGAGTCTCCATTTACTTACTGTTTTAAACAATGCTTTACTGTTTGCCTGGTTATTAAAAAAAAAAAAAGATTTTTACAGTTTCAGAATATTGGGCTGTGTGGAATCCTTGACTTTTTCTTTTTTTACTTCTTTTTCCTTCCCCCCCGCCTCTAGAGAAGCATTAGCTGCTGGGGAGATGGCCAACCCAGATTCTAAATGGACAATTCCTGACCAAAGGAAAAATTAACGCTGGTGAATGCAGCTGGGATTCATCAGGCTCTCCATCTCTTACATGGTTTTGCGTATCTGATTGGGGGATTTATTGGTAGGAAGACAGCACATGTTGCCTCATGCCTCAGATGTGATCTATAACCCTGTTTTCCTTTAAGATGAAGCCTGATTTGGACTTTAATATATCCTTTGGGTGATCTGCTCTGCACTGCTCATCTGCAGTCTTAGGTCAAGCATCCCGATGAAGATGCGCAAAAGGCTAAGAATGGAATATGTGATGGCTTCCATCCCTGTGAAAAAAAGACAAAGCCTAATATGTATCTATCCCACATGAACTAGACCACCTGCTGTATTCTCCATGCGTGTTCTCTGTAATCCTGTCGCAAAGAATAACTGCTGTTTATCCAGCATTTTCTTTAATAAGAGGAAATACTTTTTAAACCATGAAAACCTTAGTATAGCCTAATGAAAATATAAACTGAGTCTTACAATAACAGCAAAGGATTATTTCCTGTGGAAGGACACACTCAGTAAAGTAGATTTGCAGGTCGGTTCCATTCCTCCTTGGTTCAAGATCTGAATGAATAATATCTGCCAAAATTTACAGTGTCTCGCTGTCTTACACTAATGAAAAAAAAAATCCTGAGGTCATGCTGGAAAAAAGGGAGGAGAAACTAGACTACAAATGATGTTTTCCTTGTCATGGGTTTAAAGTGCTAAGCGTGGCGTCAATACTTTCACAGCGATGTAACTGACCCAAGTAGCATAAATAATATCTTACAGTCAAAACTCCTGTAGAGAATAAATGCTAATGAAGATAATCGGGGGTTGTACTTTTATCTTGTTCATTGTGTGTACACATATTGCAAAATAGAACATGCCAGGAGGAATATCCTGATAACAGGGACGTTTTCTCCGTCACCAGGGAGCCTCTAATAACAGTTTAACAGCAGTAGCTGTAACCACCCATGGTGTAGAAGTTCATTCTAAGTGCAACTCTTTATTTCAGGAAAGCACAAATGGAAAAAATGCTGGAAAAGCACTGAAGTGGTCAAGACAGTTCTTAGGAGGTCTGTTTCATTATTCTGAGGCACGTGAGTAACAGCAATGTGTTGTGTTGTGGTTGGTTTTAAAAAAAAATAAATATATATATATATGTATGTATCCTTATTATATGATATTGCAGCTATATGGAGTCAGGATTGAATCTGCAGAGGAAAAATCAGAAGATCACTGCCTTTATGCTACCTAAAGAAAACCCTGAAATGACAAGCCTCAACGATAAACACAATAAGCAGAATGTGCCGTCCCTCGTGAGGTTTCAATTCTGTGAAATCTCTGAGTACATATGTCCTGAGTTTATTTGTGCCGATACCTACACATGTACTGAAAGCATCCAGCTGAATAGCCGGGATAATGCAGAAACGTTCCCTCTGAATACAGCAGTCACAACACTCTCTGGAGAGAGACTCCACACGAACTGAATCAGGCCCAGACTGATATTAAGAGAAAGTAACGTAGCACAGCCCACACGCTGTTACCATCTCGCTCTTGCGGGTGCCAGCAAAACTGCTGCCTTTATATCTGGTTAATGGTAACAGAATCATAGACAATTCTACAGTTCTGCTAAAAAGTCGTGCTTAGGAACACGTGCTTAGGATTCCTCCAAAACAGCTGCTACTTCTGAAGGTAATTTGGTCCATTTTGCAGTTTCTTACTCTCGAGCATGAATTTTTAAGAGTGTGTCTGGTACCTGCTGAAGAAACAGAGCCACCAGCGTGCTGCGTTTCCTCCCAGAGCCACTCTAAGCATAGGCAGCTTCTTGAGGCTGATCGAGAAAGTTTCCAAAGGTGAGTTTAGACCCATCTGATGTCTCCTGGATTTGACATGGTATTCAAAGAGTGAACACCCTGTGGATCTTCCTCAGTCTAGCAGTCGCCTGAGGGGAAATACAGCTTAGTTTCCTCTTACTGCTTTTTAGGACTTGGTAAATCCTTCTTTCCTAGATACCTAATCCTGCATTTCTTAGTCCTGCTCTAGGGCTCTGCTGGGTTCAGTGCTCTTTCTGCTTGAAGAAGCGTGACAAAACCTACTTCTTGCTCAGCTCTCACCAGTCCCATATGAACAAACTGGATTCTGCCCAATCTCATGTTTCCCATTCAGCTTTTTCCACAATGAAGAAAAATGTTAATTCCTGTCTTGAAGAGGGACTTGAACAGTTCTGGCCTGTGCTGCTGTGTACGGGCAACCCACCAGAGAGGACTTTGTCAGGTAAGGATGGGCCAGACCACTTGGACACCCCAATTCTGATAACTGGTCCGACTCCCTTTGGTAGGAGGGTCGAACAATCCCTATCATATGCTTGTCTAGAGAAGTAAGACGACCATGCTTATGCGTTTTGTAGGGTTCAGATTTTGGGAATATCTGTCTGTAGTTCTGCCTCTGTGCTCCTGTGGTGGCTGTAGCATAACCCAGGGACCTTCACATCTAATGAAATAAACAGCGAACGGAAAGCAATCACTGCCACAGAGAGCCTTCAATCAAATGATACATTTGTATGCTTTTAAATGGAGACTGGAGCCTTGACAAGGAATGACTGTATACCTGTCATTCATTACTATGATTTCAGAGACTGAAATAATCTCAGGAGTTTCCTATGGGTTTGCACCAAAGCCTAGAGAACAGTAATCCAGCGTTTGTGCTCCGAATATAGGTATTGCTGTATTGCTCATAAGGAATAAACTGTTAGCAGGAACGTTAAATAAACTCTATCATCAAGTTGAATGATACTCTAAAATAAATCATTTAACTTTTACTAACAGTCATTATTAATTTAATGAAACTTCCCAGGATGATTTAAACCAAAAGAGAGAAAGTTTGCCGTGCTCCCCACAGAGACACAGTACGTTACATATTCAACATGAAAGGTCTGGAAGAGGAGCCCTTTTGTTTATTCTTTTTTCATTTTAACTAATACTAATTTGAGCTGCTAGTGTTATGCTATTACGCCCTACACTACAATATATTTGAAGCTTCCCTTGGCAAATAACTGAGCAGAAATTTAACTCTGCTGACCTCACCTCAGTGGAGCAGGTTTTGCTGCCAAAATCAAGAGCTGGTATGCTTTTTTTTTGGTTTGTTCTCCCCCCGCCCCCCCAAGTCTATTCAAAAAGTTCCCTTTGCAGCAATCTGTTCTCTTCCTCTGGGCCTGATGGTGCTGCCGAGGACCCCTCGGCATAGCGCTAACTGTTCAGGCCTGCCTTTGCCTTTGGGGTAATGCTCACCTGCATTTCTCCTGGGCCCTCCCCAGCTACACATCTCTCGGGGTTTGCTGCAGGAGCGATGCTACCAGCATCTCCCCATCAGCCAGCTGGCTGGCTGGCCTTTCTTCAAGCCTAAAACCTGAAGATGAGTTACCACTTGCTGCTTTTCAATATTCTCTCCCCAAATACTAAATACTCTCATGCTTGCAGAGAAAACACATGCAGAAGCTTTACCCTTCCAGGATGCTTAACAACCATCCCTCCAATGCAAAATACGCTCATGATAAAATCGCATTTTCTTACAGCAAATGGGCGCCCCAGTGAGCCTCTCAGACTAGCTTCCCACTACGTGAACCCTCATTAAGCGCGGCCCAGTGGTGCTAGCGTAATGGTGCGTCAGGTAACACTTATCTGACTTTAATGTACACAGAAATCACTTGTAGAAAGCTTCTGTCAAAGAGATAAAGCTCCAAGTGCCAAAGCCCTGTCTCTTATGTAGTGAGAGACTGCCTAGGAAAGCCATGCGCCGCGTTAGAGCTTGCAAGAGAGATTTGTATCCGGTGACTTTTCGTTAACTGAGAATATTAATGCTATAAACACAAGTCTATAAACATGATGATACACCACAAGAATTTATTCAGGGCAGCACTTAATCTAGATAGCTGTGATAATTGTATTGCTTTGTAAACTGGTCAAATGGAAGCTGATAAGTCTCATTAACCTTGTGATGGGTATGGTCCGTAAAAATCTAGAGCTGCTTGACAATTCTACAGCTATCATCTGCTTTGTGCCAGAATAAAAACAAGACCAACACCATAAAAGCAATTTAGCATATTTCAATATTTAACTTGAATGTCTTAATTTGGATATGCCTGTAATGGCTTTTTCTAGCGTCATTTAGTTATTTCTTATTTTACGTTTACATATAAAAGATCTTTATTTTAAAAAGCAAACATTATCTAATATCTATATATTGACAGAAGAATCAATGAAAGTATATGCATTTGGAGCCAGCTCGCTCCTTCCTTTTCTTTCAAAAAAGAAATTTACAAAAATTGAAATAAATGGCCAAGATGTTGTGGTAAAAAAAAAGTTAACTAAATATCTGCTCAGATAGACTACAGAAAACAAAATTAAAAACCCCCAAACAAACTTGATCTTTTTTTCTTTACAAAGGAAAAGAAAATTCTACCTTGTGGAGGAGCGTTGGCTGTATGAGGACCTGCCTCTGAAATACCTGTAGATCATAAGTTGCATACGACCAAGGAGATTTAGGACACGATTCTACCTCCTTTTGCAGAAATCAGAATTCTTTTGCTATATTCAGTGTTTCACGAAAGAAAGTCTTTACTGATACCAGTGATAGTGGCCTAAACTGGCCATGCAAAATTATGATGTCATGTATGAGGACGGGGAGATTATTTTTCCAAAGACGCTTCCCTACTTTCCACGATGTACTCAGGTTTGACTCCAACCATTTCTCATCCAAGACTGACTTAATATCCACCCGGTGCTCTTTCCTAATTCTTTTAGAGAGAAATTGCTATTTAAAGGGGATGTATTCCAATCAGATGTATTTTTTTGGGATTCCCTGCATATGTTTCTCAGACTGTGTTGTCCCTGTACAGAACATTTGGTGCTACCGTTCCAATTTTTCACAGCTACCAGAAGATGACCATGCATTGCACGGTGGCTGCTGCCTGAATTAATGTCCCCAATTCAAAAAGTATGTCTTTCTAATACTCAGGCTCTCATCCTCCAGACTGGGGACTGGATCAGTAAATGCAGAGAAGAACTATTTTCTGCTTTCTTTTAGTTATGTTTATGTTTCACTATGACAACTTCTCAAACAGAGAACAAGCTAAAATCTTACTGTGCCTGTTCTTGCCTCATTCTTCCTCTTTTTTTTCATAAAATAATTCTGCAATTCATCTGGAACATGGGAATATAAATTACTTGTGTCAACAGATAGATTTAGGAGTGACTTTTAATGGCATTATCTTTGCTTTAGCTTCAGAAGTGAAGAGACAAAAGGCACAGGTCACCGAAGCAGTATATGAAAAAACAGCTTCAGAGATAGGAATGTGTGGAGTGGATGATTAAAAAAACCCATAGTTTTAAAATATTATAGGCTAATTCTATCAAGCTCTCATGATTTATAAGATCTCTGGAACTCTTAGTTCTATGTTATTTGTTGGCTGTCATTCTTATCACATATGCTAGTTACTGTGTTTTGGTTAAATATGGGCAACTATATTCACACTCTGGTCTTCAAGTCCTGCCTGTGTAATCTTTTCCCCTTTCTTTGTTATACAAGAAAAATGGACTTTCCTCGTCAAATAAAAACCTGTGCCAAAACCAGTTTAGACCTCTGACAATGTGTAAATGATAAGGGTATATTTGTATGAAATTTCGATTTTATTTATTTTCCCAGTTGTTTGTAAGTATTCATTTGACCTGGAATATCTACAACACATCTCTACTTGGGCGAGGAAAGATTAGATGGGGAGTGTTGAACAACACATAGTGCATTAGCTTGCTTTTTGTTGCTTAATAGACATTTTCTATTGCATTAACAGCTGCATCTCCTGGTTTGTTCATCCCCTTTGCAAAACATACCTGGTTCCTCCCTCATTTCTACAAAATAATGTTCTTTCAGATACCTTGTTTTATAGTAATCATTCAGTAGACACACAAACACTCCCCTGCTCCAGAGTAGGTTTATCTGTGTGCTACTCAATACGTCAGCAGCAATGATGCAGGGGTGGAAACTCTTCATCAAACACTGGACTATAGTTACGATACTGCAGCTTCAACTCCTCTTGCCTTAGGAGTGAGCTGTGCTATCTCTCTAGGGACGGAGGAAAATTCACGTGGCCAGGGACTGCTTTGGGTAATAGCTGTTTAGCAGAGAAGTACAGGGCTGTATGAGGTTTCTCAATAAGGCATCTTTCATAAAAGAACGTATCTTTCATAAGGACCTCCTTACATCCTTCAAGCACCACTTGGTTTCCTCAGATAAGATACAATACCTGCACAAAATCTAACAAACGGGGCATTCTCTGCACTTTTGTGCCTCCGGAGCACTGACACGGCAAAGGAGCCATTTGTTTCACTGCTCAGGAATCCGTACAGAAATCTTAGCATGGGAAACGGACTCATAGATCCAACCCTCAGGATACCACGGAAGAACAGCACCGAATTCAGAAGGGTCATTGCTTCCCTTTTACAACTACATTTTTATTTCTCATGCAATATAGAGCGTGGTACTCTCCAGCAAAAGTGTTTTGTAATTATAGCAATTCCCAAAGTCAGTTAGTTCTAATTGCTGCCTTTTGCTGCATTTTTGGATTTGCAGCTTAAGATGGCCGCTGTTGGCTTAGTATTTCAGACTTAATGTTTACTTTAAGGGAGCGGAGGGGAAAATGCTTAGCTAAATTTTATGGTAACAGACATGTTTACGTGGAACTTTTAAAAGATTCAGTGGAAAAAGCTTCCTCTGATTCCTCGCAGAATTTGCAACATTACATTGCAGCACAGTTACTGAATGAGTTCCAGAGAGTAAAGCTGTTTGGTTTGCTTTCCCTAATTGGGATGTACAGAAATGAATTGAATGATCTAAGTGCTAAGTGGAGCAAAGTAACACTTCTGAAGCCCTAACTAACCGCGAGAGGTTAGTTACACCAGCAAAGCCACCTCCATGTAAAAATATAAAATCCTTATCCTTTGAACAGGTACAATAATGAGCCTATTCTTCTCGGTTAGTCCTGACTAACCCACTGAAGTGGGAAGAAAATGAATGAAAAGCTGTTTCTTTCTCCATTGCCAGAGAACAGCTCTCAAAACAGTGCTTTTCAGCGGTACCCTGATTAGAATGGCTGGCGGCTCGGGGGACTTCCAGTTGCCAGCCTTGGCACCTCACTGATTTTCAGTGCTATTTGTTACTTTTTTTAAACCCAAAGCAAGTTGAAACTAATCAAAACACGCTTCTTTAACAGCCAGGGATTTCACAGCCAAGCCCTGCTTAAACTTACTCATGTAAATAGCTTTATCATTTTATAGGGTATGTTCTGAGTAAAATGAACAGACCTTAGTGTGAAATTGAATTTTAAAAAATCTTGTTTTTTTTTTTCCCTTCCTCTCTCATATCTTTCCAAATATGCCCTAAATCGTTGGGGTAATTGAGGTAACCTTGTTCATGCAATCTAGTGTTTAATAGCCTTATTGAATATTATCCCAAAGATGAGTCAGAGCCTTCCTGAAATTTGCACTGAAGTCACAGAAAAACATAACCCCTGAATCAAGAAGAATTTATGGTCTTTCCTATATCTCCTGTCCCAAGGTACAGATCCAGCCTCTGAAACTATTTGCTCCTCTTTAAAATAAGAAGCAAAATCCTCTGGTGTACACTGGCATAGTTCCACCTGCACTGATAAACCCGTACGGTTCTATAACAAGGGAGGGAGCATTCCCCTCATCAGATTTATTTTTAATTGGTTGAATTGGAAGAACAATGATCACTCTGGACCTAAACAGACATAAGAATGGACAAATATTATGTCTCTATCTACTTATGCAATTGAGAACAGGGATATCAATGAATTATGAGTTATCCCTAGCATTAATATAAGCTGAAAATGTCCTTATTAAGCTGTTTTGATTGAAAATGTTGACTGATTGAAATATGGTTGGAAATGCATGTATGTTTGATAAAATTCCGTATGATTTCCTCTCAATCTCCCAGGTTGTCAGGCAGCCCCTTCTTCCCATGTCTGCCGTTTGCATTAGCTTTGCTGCATAGATTTTGGCTGAAAAAGTGAGTTGTTCCTGTTGTGTAATAGGGAATCCAGCGCTCTGCTCCTCTTCAAACTAACAGAGCTGACATTGACCTTGGTCTTGTAGACTCAGTGTCCTTTTGGAAAAAAAAAAACAAACCAAACCAAAACCTCAACAGAAAAATGTGTGTGTGTGTGTGTATATATATATATGCAGAAATATGTATATACACAAATACATTTTTCACATTTTCTCAGAAAATTTTTAATTCTTAATGACAACACAGCTCCAACAGACTTTGCTAGTCTTTCAGCAGTGTAAAGACTGCCTTTTAATCAGGTCTAATCTTGCATACACTTATGTAGATTTCCCTAATGATATTGTAATTTCACCTCTGTGACACCATAGGACTGACAGTAAGAATTGTTTCAGCATTTGTTATTACCTACTGTCCAAAGCCTTTGTCATTTCATAGGATACCAAATGCATTTACTGGGATACCCTACTTCTAAAATATACAATGGAAAAATTACTGTTGTCAAAAAATGTTCTAAACATATGAAGCATGAAGGGAACAACCCTATTTCTCACAAGCTCTGCAGGATTAAATCACATACTTTGGGAGAAATGTTGCTTATTAAGAAATTATTTATGAGTTGAATTATATCACTTCTAAATATATAAAGAGTTGGGATGGCTTCCAACAATTACTAAAGAAGCCAGCCGAGTGATGCCTTCCAATTAAATCAGGCTGACTTTATTTTTTTTAACTTCTCAGTGTCCTGTGTTCTTTCTTCTGTCTTTTCATGATTCAAGTAGATAATGTATTAACCTTGTACACTGAAGTCTTGCATGTCTCCTCTTTGGTATCCTTTCATGTGGTGGCGATGAGTAGGAGTCCCTGTGTAGGTACTCACTACATGAAAGGTTTCTTTCTTGTCCATATAACTGCTGCTGGTGATGCTTAAGTACTTGCTTTTATTTAGGACCAGTTGTTATACAGATCTTCAAAGCTTGTAACTTCTGAGGGCTCATTTATATTTGTATTGTTCATTCTTTGATAATGACCGTGTTAAAAAACCTGCAGAAAACAGTGCAGCACAGAAAACACTGACTTCCATGGTAGCGCCTACGCTGTTCAAGTTATACAACAAGATAGATATAACTCCATGACCTAGTTTATTAGCAGGGGAATAAAGACAGATTACTTAAACCCAAAAATGCCAAACAGGAAAATCCACTAAACCATAAAGCATCTTTTTTCCCTCTTCTGTTGGATGAAACACAGATGTTGACAGAGAGGTTGTGCACCACTGCTTTTGTGCTATTAGCACTTGTACCAGCTCTCTATAGAGTAAAAAACTTCACAACTCTCCACAGAGCTTTGAGTTTATTTCCTAGGTAAACCAGATAGAAAGTAAAGGCTAGCACTCAGCCTAGATGAGTCAGACCTGGGTGGACATACCCAGACTAGAGCAGCCCGGGAACATTTTCCAAGATCTCAGTGAAAAAGGTAACGAAGAAAACCTAGTCAATTATCTATAAACTTAAATTTACTATATAAGCATGCTTAACTGAAGAAAAGTTAAGTAATCTGCAAAATGAAACAAAATACTGAAAAATCACTGCAGTAGACTGTTGGGTGATTGTTTATTCCTTGGCAGATCAGCCTTCCCATAGCTGGCTATAGTCATCCTTGCTCCAGAGTTCACTTTGTTCTATGCTCAAGGAGTGTGTCTGCTCCAGAATACATAGGACCCGCCTTTATTGCTGGGGTTGGAAGTTTGCCATTCCAGGAACTAATTAGAATTATTTATTTTTTCCAGCACTTTGGAGTAGATAGCAAGCTCATTTGGGTATCTGGCATATTTATTTAGCTCTGTTACCAGTTCATCTAGTTACCAATGATCGTTTACAAGATTTAAATAAAGGTTTCTCCTCCATTAGTGCTGGAAAACGAAACCAGATTGTGTTACTTGGAAAAATGAATTAATATGATGGAAATTATTCTCGTACAAGACAGACAGAAATAGCCCAACACAATTGTATTCCTCAGTTGCCAGTTGAAACAGCAGCCTATTTTGTGCTACGCCTTTCACTGATTCCTTTCTAGGGTTGTTCTCTAAAAAGAATCTACAGTTAGTGGGTCTGAACTGCTGCTTTCTGTCAAGTGGAAACCGAGTGGCTGTTCCATAGCCTTTTTCCAAAAGCTCCTTTTGAAAGCTGAAACACTGGAGCACAGAGATCTGCCAGAGCGTGCCACTGGGAATGCAGGAATGCAGTCCTTGCCTAGTGTCTGTACGTCCGGCCAGCTCCTCCCTTTCTGCTACGACAATTCATGTGCTGTAATAGTGGCTATCGCTGCTCATGCCATACGTAGGAGTTTTAGCCAGAGGATTCGTGAAGCCAAATCCATTTGTCACGCGCCCGCATCTCCACCAGCCTTCACGAGAACTTCCCCGAAACAACGCTGAACAGTACTCAGACTTGCAGGCACAGTGCAGTTTGACACAAACTGCTTTCCTTCCTGCAGAGTGGAATTACCCTGTCATGCCGCTCCATGTGACCATATATTAAGGGGTTGGCACTTACAGAACTATCCAGTGTTTTCAATAAAGGCTTCTTTAGGTTGGTTTCAGGACTTCAGGTTTTCTGGGCACAGAACTACCATCTAAATTGATGCTTTTAGGACATTGCAACCATCTCCGCATGGAAGACAATACATTGGTAGTTCTTGCTGAAACCGACAGAATTAAAGTAGTGAAAGACGTGCCTTGGGTAGGGGGAGGAGAGTTTCTGACTGGGTGCAGAATACCTCTGCTTCTCCTTTACACTGTGTATGGGCAGCCAGAACCCTGGCTACTCCCGGTGAACACAATTCTTACTCTACAAGTCCTTAGGAGCAAGCCAGAAGAGATGTAGTCTGTGAGGCGTTAGCCAAAGAGCACTCACAAGACAGCAGATGATTCTGTGATTATTATAGTCAAGCTACTTTAACTCATGGTTAGTTTTATTCACAGATTAAGCTCATAAAAGATCATTTAAAGCCACTGTGCTAGGCTTAGGTAGGGCTATCAGTCCCTCTGGTAACATTCCTTACCATCAAACGATGCATTAGATTTGGGAACCAGCAACAAAACTCACCATCTCATTGAATTATACCACATCTCATTACATTTTCACAATGACATTCAAAGGGTAATGGCACACTAAAATACATATTTATGTACTTTAAACACATGCCCTTAAACAGATTTTTGTGGAATGTCCACCATGCTTTTTAAAACTGCATTCTCACAAGCCAGCAAGCTTCTGTAAAACTCTTACCAACCACGATCAACCATGGGTAATCTTTTATGGCTAGAATTGAAGATTTTTCT
Source organism: Dromas ardeola (assembly GCA_013398915.1). NCBI lineage: Eukaryota > Metazoa > Chordata > Aves > Charadriiformes > Dromadidae > Dromas > Dromas ardeola. The sequence continues at coordinate 64,737 of VYZM01020096.1, read as the reverse complement.
TAATACTATATTATCTTGGGGTAATAGAACATCTAAAGAATCCCTGCAAAACTCGACAAATTGCTTAAGGCCAACATAAGCCCCTAGCAGTATGCGGACCTTAGGTACTTACTGAAGTGTATCTTACAGAGACCTTTTACGGAGATCTATATGAATTTCACAGTCAGAGCTGGGATGGATAGAGGAAGGACTGAAAGAAGGGAAAGCCTTATCACCCTTTTGCCCCCAGTTCTGCTCAATTAATTAATTTCGTTATGTGCTTGTGGCTGTACAACCCGTCTTCCTTCCCTAGGTCAGGGCTGCATCCATCCCTGCTGATCGTACACTTTAACCTTCTACTGCCCCTTTGATGACAGCAAGTTGTTCAGCTCACTTCCAAAACAGCACTTAGCTGCTCCAAAAATGATCACAGCTTCTCTTTTGGGTCACAGACAATGTGCCCTCTGTCACACTGTTTATTTACAATACATCTTAAAAGCCCTCTGACATCCCAATCAGTCGTAAAATGAAATAATCATTGATTTCTTACAAGATGCATCAATCTTTATACCATTATGGAGAGGAAGGAAAATAGAGGCTTGAGTAATAATCAGAGTAATAACTTTTGAATTTCAGTCTGGAAATAGCAGCACACACACATACACAAATATGTACATACTTTTAACAAATAAGGATTTTAAACATATTTTCTCATTTTTATAATTTGAAAGCTCTCAAAGCACACCGAACACAAATACCTTTCAGTTTCGGGTTGCTGAGTATGTCCTGCTTAATAAATCATCACCACGTGGCATGTTGGCTTTTATAAATAACCACTAAAATGAAGGCTGAGAGTGTAGATCTAGCCGGTTATTAATGTTACCACTTAGCACCTGGGTAGTCAATGAGAGTCTCTGCTCAGTGAGAACAGAGAGGTCCATCGCATTTGTGTTAGAAAGGTCTTTCTGTAACATACCTATTCGGAAAAGAAAAAGGAAAAGACACTGACACAGCTTTTCCTTTTCCTCTCCAAGCAGCAGTTACGAAAATCCTCTCCATATAAAATTAAACAGAGAAAAAAAGGCTTTCACAGCAATCATTTTTTGAGGTGTTTAAAATTCCCTTACTTGACATAGTTAAAAAGTAGTATTACTGCTACCACAAATTTGCTAGAAAGATAATGACAGATCTGTCCTGAGCTTCAAATAGCAGGCACTTGTTCATTGTTCTTTCATAATGAAATACCAAATTTTCACTCATGTTTGGAAATCAAATGACAAAATCCTTTGACTACAGCTACGTACAGCAAAGGCACTAAATTAGAAAATTCCCTGGCAAACGACAAAGCCAAGACTCATTTCTGTTCAAGACCATGAGGTTTAAACTTATTCAGGTAAATAAGAAATGCAGAAGACAAGGATAATCAGATATACTTGTGTAACCTGAACAGTTTTATTCCCAAATAATTTGTACCAGATTCTTTTTTAATTTCCATATAAAACGTGTACCTTCAAATTTTCTAAAAAAAAACCCAGCAGCCTCTTTCATTTCCCACCTTCTCCTAAGCTGTAAACCTCTTCCTGTTGTATATGCTATGCATGTCAGAGAACAAATTCCTTGGGTTTTTTAATTTATCCAATCACATCATCTTTACCTTTGTACCCACCGGATTTCACACTCAAGCTGAGAATTTTCATTAAGGTCTGCAAAAGGACAGATTTTGGGACATAGCTAATCGTGATTCCTTTATTCTACCCAAGTATTATAAAACATTCCAGGAAATGTAAACTTTCCAAAGCTTTTTGCCATTGGAACATTTTGATTTAGAACGAATCCTCAGTTCTTCAGTTGTATTGCTTTGTGCATTTTAACAGAAACTTTCTCTCTTTCTTCTCATGCTAGGAATCCCACTTCACACATAGGCTAATTAACTACAATTTAGAATGGCATAGGAATGATTACTCTACTGTAATGCTGCGGTTTCTTAGCAACTGTGAGAGATATGGTGAAGGATGTGAAAGAGAGACCCAAATAACATCGTTTCCAGATTGAGAACTTCCACCTAGACTAACCTGTTAGTGGTAAATTAATTTTAAATTTCCATTTGCCTTCTTCAATGCTATGTCCCTTGCAGGCTCTAACAGTGTGATTTTCACAGTCCAAGACGGCACTTAAGCATTTTATTTTCACAGGGCGGATAATACCTGCTAGCTACTCCAAAAAACTTGTAAAATTTCATTAGAAAGATATTTTCCTGCTTCCTTCCCACATAATGACTTATGTCTAGCACTAACTCCTCACTCCATGGGAGTTTTACCAAAGTAAAACTGCAAGGTTAGGCCTTGCTTCAGTGTTAAACAATAAACAAAATTTATTTTATTTACTTTATTAATAGCAAAATTGGTAATTACGTTTTTCCCCATAATGCTAGTAAAGTATTTTGAGCATTTAAATTGCTTTACTCTACTCTGAAGATACTTATTTCATATATTAACCAATTTTACACTGCGAGACAAACAATGCTGTCACCGATTTTCAAAAATATTAATAGAATTTAAAAAATAGTCTGACAGCTGAAAGTCCAATTGAAAATCAGACTCTTAATACTTGCAGAATCTTTTTATGCCTTGCTATGTGGTCCTACTCTGCAATTGCTACTTGCATATGACATTGTCAATACTGCAGATTTAATTTTTACTCTGGAAGGGATGGAAGATTGGTCTGTGCGATCCTATTTATATTTTGCTTTTTGAGCACAGGAGTGTCTGAAACGGAAAACCACATAGCAGACTTCAAAGTACCAAAGGAAGCATATAAATGAATTAATGGCTTAAAATAACATGAACCATGTAGTCAGATTTTGGTCTATGCATCTGAGACACACAGAATGTGCGGCCATGGGAGATGCGCATGGTAACGCTGCTTCTTCTCACGGCCTCTGGAGGTGGGAAAGCCCCAGCTGGAAGGGATGGAGGTCTGTGTGAGTACTGATAGACTCACAGCTAACCTGAGCATCACAACCCCCACCAGGGTGCGAAAGTCGTAGAATCACAGAATTGCCTAGGTTGGAAGGGACCTTTAAGATCATCAAGTCCAGCCATGTCTTCACCTCCAGTGTGTAAGAAAGTGCTGCAGCCTGTCATGGGAAATACATCTGGCACAAAACGAGAAAAGACCAGTGATGCCAGGATGCAATGTGGTAATCCACCAGCCTTTCTGCAGTAGGACCTCCTTAAGAGAGAGTCCAGGCCTAAGTGCTTTGCTGCTGTCTCACCCATAGCACAAGGTGTTCCTCATCAGCAAATCAAGGGCTTCACTGCCCAGCTGCACCTGGGGCTTGAAATGCAAGAGAGACAGGAGGAGGGTGAGTTATTCACTGCAGAGGAGTATAGAGGAGAAGGCACTTGTGGAAGGCTGAAGCGTGGGATGGACAACTTGCAAGGTGGGTGTGCAGCTCCTTGGTACTGCTGGCATGTCTTCTGACTCTTGGGTCGCTACTTGTTGGAGACTGTGAGAAATTTTTGTGCTGGTGTTATGATGTACTTTGTTTTTCGTGTCTGGGTGTTGCTGTTGTGAGAGGTTGTGTAGTGGGCTGGAAGGAGCCTTAGTCTGACTCAGTGGCTGTTCTGTGCAGCCTACAATAGTGAGCTGGGGCCTGCATGGAGAATCTTTGCAAAGGACAATAGCTTTTTCACCGTGCTACAAAGTGTGTATAGGGGTTTAGTGGTCCTTCTGTGTTGCTCTGGCAGCAGGCACAGGTGGAACTAGGGTTTCTCTGGGTGGTCACTACAGTTTTGTTTCACTGTCTCATGGAGCTGAGAATGGACCCAACTGCTTGTCTGTGTTGTTGGTTTTTTTGCTGAAAGAAGTCAATCTAAACGTATAAAAATCTGAAGCTGTAATTCTTTACTCATAAATTTATAGCGGTGTCTGGCAGGGCATTCTGCTAAGTCCTGTGTGAACCAAGGAGTCATCTCTGAAGGCCCTGTGTGGTAATGCATCCACCAGTCTGTTTGACTATGTATTTAAAGCGTTCCTGTTTACTCTGTGACTTTAATGTTAAGGTTGGTTTGGCAGTGTTTGAATTTTTGCTTGTTTAGGTTGTGTGGTTATCTAGGCTTTTTCTGTTTGTTTGTTTTTTAAAGCAGAAATATTCTTTAACAGTCAGAAAGAAAGAGGCTGTTAGATTAACTGCTATAAGCAAGTACCTGCTCCATGCCCAATGGTGTTCACAGAAAGAGTGTTTTCTTGCAGTGTAAGCTCAAATGGTCCCTCAGAATACCACTTCACTATATTTCAACTGCTTTCTGTTGAGGTATTTTATTTTCATCTGTGAGGCAGATGAATGTTTAACTCCTCTAATATTCAAATGAATATTATCAAGGCTTGATTAGTTTATTTCTGGCAGCAGAATAGCTGAACATCATGCCAATTGCTTTCCGTAGTAGTCTTGTTCATGCATTGTATTTCAGTAATTTTGCTCTGATGTGCTTTCCCTGCATAACTCAGAGTGACTTTGTAGCACGCTCTTTGAGAGAAAAAATGACTTTTCCCTTGTCTCCCCATACAATAAAACTTAAGAAAACCTTTGTGCTCACACATTCCAAAATTGTTGCTTGCAGGTAGATGGAAGGCAAGACCATACTTGGTTTGGAGTCTTATTTCCATAAGGCAGCCTGCATCTCTTTCTTCTCCTGTAGTCTGGAGCTGAAGAGAGCCTGCGTTCTTAGCCTTGCCATACCCTGAATTAATAAAAACTGAATGAAAGATTTGGTGTTCCTGCTTGTAGACTCGGCAGAGCAACTCAAGACCTGGTCCTTGCAGTGTTCAGTTAGTGACCACCTGGAAGGCATCTCACCTCCCTTACTTTGTACGGAAAGTAAAGTCTGTGGGAGGAAGGCTGAAGTGTCTTCAGTCTTTCCCTTGTGGCTCAGGGTGAGGCTGGAATCCACAGGAGGACTCTGGAATACTCCGTCTGTTAAGATATAACCTCAAACCTACAAAACTTTGTTTCTTTTACCCATTCTTGTAACTGGAAAAGTTGACTTCCCCCCCTTCAGTCTGCTTAGATTTTTCCATGGGAAAGTTATAGCACTATGAAGAAAGGAGTAAGGCTAACTATAATTCATAGGTTCTAACATTCCTTTCTTTCTTCCTTTTTTTTTTCTTGTTAAAAATCAGATTTCTAAGGAAGATGGTCTGTTTAGTCTATCTTAGCTCACTTCAGGAACAGTTCTACTTCTGTAAGACTGTTTTTTCCCTGCTATATATGGCTTTGTTGTAACAAGATTAAAATAAAAACCCCAGATGTTCAATGTATAAAACTACTTTGTCAGGTTTGCCAGAAAGTGTATCTGCTCCTCAGCAACCGCACTTGGTATTAATTTGCCTCCTGGCCTCAGGCACTCTTAAGCTGTAAGACAACACATCGTCAGTCTATAGGCTGGGAGTAGGTGGTGTATTTTTAATTGAGCAGAAATCCACCTTCCTCTCTTCCAGGTGTAATTTACACCCACAAAGGCACAAGCCGGAACATAGGAAGTTCTGATCAAATATGAGGAAAAACTTCTTTACGGTGAGGGTGACAGAGCACTGAACAGGCTGCCCAGGGAGGGTGTGGAGTCCCCTTCTCTGGAGACTTTCAAGACCCGTCTGGATGGAGTCCTGAGTGATGTGCTCTAGGCAGTCCTGCTTTAGCAGGGGAGTTGGACTAGATGATCTCTAGAGGTCCCTTCCAACTCTGAAATTCCGTGAAGTGCTTCTAGTGGGCGTTAGGCAAGTTGTGTCTACAACTATCTACAGGAGACAGTTATATTTTAGTATTATTTAAGTGGGGGGAAGTTTGCCACTAGGTGTCAACAATGGCTAGTGGCTACATGATATGTAAACACAAGATATTACTGACAGACCCCCAGGTGTAGTGTGCTGATGACTTAGACTGTCTTTTTTTCTGCTTTCAAAGCCAGCTGGCGCAGAAGGTGGCTGCACCTGGCTCCTAGAGGAACGTCAGCTTCCCGAGGTGAGGGCAGTCTACAGGGCAGTGCCTGCTGTGGCGATTAAGGATCAGTAACACCTGAGGTGGTGCTGGGAGGGATTCATCTGAATTGAATCTAGGGAGACAAGAATGGATAGTGAATGTGATCTGTTAGCATAAGATACACACAAATGCTGCACCCTGATCTCCAGGGTTATTTGGCTAATGTTAGGATCAGGGGGCAATCCAGCCTAATCTACACAGACGTTAAACCGAAGTAATGACACTCTCCAGAAAGATTGAAGCTTGTATCTAAAAGACTATCAGTGTTGAAAATGAGATGGAGTTAAGGACAGGCTTTTAGCAAAGGTTATTCTGTCTGCTTGCATGCAAAGCAAAGGTAGGGTAACAATTTGTTTTGGTGAAGGAAATCGTTATTTGTATCGCCAAACTAAACTTCGATTTGCTGTGTATTGTTTCAGTATCATGGAAACACGAGGTTTGAAGGAACAAACTTTTTATCAATAATCTAATCCATTCCTTTTTCTGAGATAAGACTAGCAGGCTAGAAGAGATACTTGTCTAATCTGTTCTTGAAGACGAACATCCTTTCATAGCTTAATGCAGTGCTTGACAGTTAAAAAGATTTTGCCAATGTTAGGCTAAATCTCCCTGGCTGCAAATATGCTGAGTACTTCTTGTTCTGTCGCCAGCAGACATCAATCCCTCTGCGCATTAACTAACTTTAACAAACTTCCAGTATATGTGTGTGTGGGGAAAACGTTGTCCTGTAGTGATCTCATTTCTAGATTAAATAAACTGACCCTGAGAAGTGAAAGAAGGAAAACAACGTTATCTGCTATAGCTGTTTACTAGTAAATCTTCAACCTGTGTTTCTACAGGCAAGATTAGAGTCAGAGCCCTATTAATGGAAGGCTATGCCTCAGATGGACTCCATTTTGGAGTTTGTTATGTTTCAGGCCAAGTTTCATCTGGCTTTCTAGAATTGGAGGTTTAGTGCTAGGTTACCAGATCTTGTCACCTTAGAACTGGATTTATTATTCCTTCCACTAAGGCATTGCCTGAGATGAAGCAACAGAGGGCAGATGGTTTTTAAAGCACAAATTCACACCCTAGAAAGCCAGCTTCCTGCAGAAAAATCTTAACAGACAGGATCAGAAAATGTCCATGTTCCTTGGCCTGCACACAAGAGAGCTTGGCAGCAAGCAACCTCTTGACAAGATTATGGTGCAAGTGGCTGTTACATGTAAAGTCTACACAAACTGTATTATGTGGAAGAAATGAAACCACGGTTATGAAGAACACAGAGTGACTTCACGTGCTGTGGGTAATACTTTCACTCTGTGACTTCCAGGGGGTTTCTTAGGGAGACCGTGGTCTTCGACTATGGTGTGTGTATCACAGTCATGGAAGAAAGCCTGCGTCTATCACTTGATCGGGATCTCTTTTTGTGCTTGATCCCACCCCATATTTTGAAAGGCTTGTATTGGAAAATATGCCAGCAGTCATGAGCACGTTAATTCTGCCAAACTTCTTTTGTTCTGGTAAATTCTCTTTGGGTGAAATGCTTTCCTTGCTTCAGTAAGAGGCTCATGTATTAAAGGGAAAAGCAAAACAAAGCAACACCCAATAGTTTCAAATTGGGGGTTCTATTTTTATTCCAAACATGCTTTCACTGCCAGAGAGCTAGACAGTTGGAATCAGAAGCAAATGGAAAGATGGGGAGGGGGGCAAACACGAGTGTGTTCTCTCTAGCTGAATTGCTAAAAAATATGAATCTCCTACTTCTGTTTGTAACGTTGCTTTATTGTCTTATCATATGCAGTAGCACTGCTTATTGGAAAAAAATAATTGCAGTCATCTGTTTAATATGACAGAAAGTCAAGTGTGGTTAAGATAAATTAGTTCTCAAACTGCAGTCCTTTATGAAAGACTTCTGAAAGACCATATTGAGTGCATATGTATTTTTGATATTTAAGATGATGTGTTAACTGCAGAGGTGCAGCTTCTTTCTCGGGGATGGAAGCTCTCTTGTAACATAACTATAAAGGTACCTGCAGTGACCATGCACTGCACTGATATTAGTATTTATTGGTTTTTAATGAAACATCTTGGGATTCTTACTGCACAAATTCATAGTGAAAGATACTCCTGACCTAAAAATAGTAGAGGTAAACAGACAAAGCAGACCAGGAGTGGGAGGAGAAATAGACACAAGTGAAATACTTGCTTAAGGCTGTGATTAAGACCCTGCTGTCAGTCCAGTACTTCATCCATCAGATTGTGAAAGGATATCATATGGGAGGTTGCACAAAGAAATTAGACTGGTATCTTTACAGTGTCCTTAGCTTTCAAATCCTATTTGCTTTGAAATTCAGGAAACTGTTACTTAACGGAAGTCTGGAGTGGCAAAGTTTGTTTTAAAAGATATACAAAGGACAGATGCAATGTATTAAATTGGTGGCCAAACTGTTAATATGGAAGCCCAGGCTTAATACGAATACAGTATTACTAGTACATGCACCTACTGGGATGTTACATGAAGAAAGGAATCTTGCCACTCTGTTTTGTTTGTTTGTTTCTTTGTTTTTAGTCACAGAAAAACTGAAAAAAGAAGGGGGGGAAAAAAAAAACACCTGGAAAACCTTATTCAGATATTTTCTTTCCATCCTTTTTCCAAATGAGCATGTGGAAACATGGTGAAGCTTCTTAAATACTGCCATTTTTTTGTTACTCTGCATGTGTTTATTGCTGTGTACTCTGTTAGAGCAGTTCTGAATTACATAAACCCCAAATCAGCTTTCCATCTGTTGAAATCTGATGTATCTGGGCATATCCTAAGAGTATCCTCCCGATACCCTTTAACTGTAGCCATCTAACATTTCCTCTGTGATGTCTGCTCTACCTGAGTAGCTGTGCTATTGCAGAATCAGTCGCCCTGCTTTCAGTGGCTGTCCTGAGATTGATTTTTTTATTTGCTATTTCACTGTAAATTGTTTGTTTTGGGCAAGCTAGCCTCTGTTTCCCCCTTACCATCATGAAAGGTGTGTGTATGTATATGAGCCCAAGTGAAAGTAACTTTAAAAACCAATTTTATGTGTGTTTGCATACATAAACTTTTATTTTGGTGGATCTGCGAAAAACAAAACAGAAAAACCCCAACAAGAGAACTTACTTCAACTCCTGGCACAATCCAGGGGTGCTACCCTCAAGGCCTGAGAAAGAGCTGCAAAAGGTCAGGGTGCAGTTTATTCCCAGCAAAGCAGCAGCTTTGTGTGCAGCTCTTCCTGGGGAGGCAGCTTCCAGGCCATGGCGCTCCCCAGGGGCAACTATGGGAAGGCAGAGATTGATTTACCCCCAATACCAGTCTGCGATTTTGGTGGTGCAAAAATGCTCTGCAACATTCCTTTCTTCCCCAGAGCTGTTATTACCTGGTGTACCTCTCAAGCGCTGCAGAGCCTACACCTTCTATGACTTATTCAGGTCTAGACATTTGTTAAAAATATTTAAAAATTAGGTTTAAAGTCTTACCTACTGATGTGTGTGCGTCTCCCATTCATGATAACACAGCGTGATCATTACTCAAGTGAAAAACGTGAACCAGCAAGACAATGACTTCCATTCTGCAGAACACTGTTCTCTTTACTTACTAAGCTGTTTCTGATGTTCTGTGTATTCTTATGAAGGAAACTGCTTTTATATTGCTTGTTGTGTTTCTGCCTCTAGGGACGCTGTCAAAAAACCTACTGAAGCCTATGATTTGAAAAGTATTTAGCTTTTCTATATATAGCATTTCTTTACTTAAGGAAAACTACTTGTGTCCACTTCACATATGTATAATGAAGCTTAGTTATATTCAATTGTATGCTGTTAGTATAAAAAAATGTTTTCAGCCCCCAAAAACGTTAGACCGAGGGGTTTCAAACCAAATGAATTCACATAGATAGCTGTAAAACTTTCAGCAACAAAATTGCTGTGAGTTTTATGAGCTTTATGATGTCATGTGTATTTTTATCACTTTATCATGGTAAAGAAGCCACATTGCTTTAAAAGCAAGTTAAGTACTTATTTAAACTTATTTTCAATCTCTTTAATAACATATGATCTGTAGAGCAGACAGAACTTGTATTTTAGTCGTTTATTAAGTGACTAAGCATAGGCATCAACTGTCCCTAAATTATAATCCCTATTAAGAAGTGTAACTACTGCTTTAATGTCTGTGACAGTGAGGAAAGAAACGAAGTATTCCAGAATTAGTTGTATCATAATGGTGCACATGCTATCTGAATTTCCATCAAATGTGGCTATGAGGAAAAAGGAACTCTACAAATATAGGAAAAGCTGTTTCGGTAATGAGTATATAATCAAAAAACCTCACAGTCTGTGGTTGCCTGCGTTGGTTATTTAGTATGTCTAGTCTTTCTTTATTTCAGTGCACAGCCAGAGGTATTTCACATGCACCTTTCTACCGCCTTGTCATTGACTGCGATAACTTCAAGGAAACGAAATTCTGTTCTATGAAAATATGGAAAACATTGAATAATGGCTCCCCCCACCACCATCATCCTAATTCTCTTCCTACACATCACTTCTCTCTGTCTTAATACTGCTTAGCTGTTGCTAAGGCAGTATTTTCCTAGAGAAGTTCTAAAAGTTAAAGACACAGAGGTTTAAGCAGTGCAAGAGCAACTGTTACTCATCTTCTGGACGTGGATGGGCAAGTGTAGACATAGCTCTTGGGAATTTGAAAGCTGCACAAACATCTTGGCTGCAGAATCATGCAATGTGAGCATGTTTCTGCTGTACCAGGGCAGAGCTGTGCTCGCCCTGTCTCTCTCCCTGGGCAGGACGGTATGTCCTTTTGTGCTCTGGCAGGTCACACACAAGATGTTGCTGACTTGAGGACAGATGAGGTGGGTTGGGCATTTAGGGTTAGCAATCCAGAGAGATGCTGTGATGAAAAATGGGGGCCCTGTTTCTAGCCACCTGGGTGATGGAAGATGAAACTTAGGTGTCAGGATGCTGCACAGGGCAGACTCAGCTCTGATCAGAGTTTGACTTAGCTAAGCCAGGTCAATGGTGGAGTGGAAAGGTGGATGCAGGTGCTGTGTTGGTGTTCTGGTGAACCTGTACCATCTTGGCAATTCCCCTGCTTCAAGTCCTCTCCCTAAAGCCTCCCTTGGTGTATTTCTGTGCCCTCATCCTTGTGTCATTGGCAGAAGAACATTGAAAGAGATGTTCTTGTCCTAAGCAAAGGAGAGTTTCGTTTCTAGAAGCATCTCTTGCCTTCACTGCCTTTTCACAGCTGTTTAAAGCTGCTTCTTGCCCTCTAGAGGCAACCTCTGTGAATCCTCTTACAATATCTTTTCATTTAAAATTATTAGAACTTTTAAGAAAATATATTGGTAAACTTGGGTCGGGGATATCCGCATGCCATGGGTCATCATGATACTCTGCAAAAAGGGGCTAGGTTCTGTTTTCCTTTATTCCTTGTAATTATGCTATGTCACCAGAAAGCAGTGTCCTCCTCTGACCTCATTTGATCAGTGACAGTCACCGGCTGCTGTGTCTGGAGAGAAATGCAATTCTCCTCTGGACCTGCTATTCAAACCCAAAGATTTGATCTTACAGGGGTGAGGATATATTGTTTCTCCAAGTAGGTGTTTGTTCAGGAATGCACTCTGGAAACATGAGGGAGGCTCTTATTATCTGTGGAGATGCTATTGTGTTCCCATTTTCTGGCAAATATTGCATCTACCTGTTTCAGTGTTTCAAAATCAAATTAACATTCTTGTTCTCAACATGCTTTACTAATCAAGATGACACCAATCTCATTTGCAAGCCCACTGTGTGTATTGTTTGTTTGCCAGAGGAGGCAGGTTAGTTCCTCTGGCAAGGCAAATCTGTTTCTAATATCTCTAGTTACAAAGACAAGACAATATCTTACTCCCATCAGTTTTCCCTTTCATGAAATATAACCTTGATAGCACTTACTCGCTTTCATAGTGGCAGAAATCATAAACCCACGAATATTTGAGAAGAAATGACTTAAGGAAGAAGAAGAATCAGGCTGATACTGGAAGAATTGAGGCTTGCAAAAGAATAGCATATTGGCTGAGGCACAGGGGAAATAAGTCAGCTATATGCTAGAAAGATGAGGGTATCTGGAGGGGGAACACAAACAAATTATTAGTGTAAAAGGTGAGGATAGGTGGAAAGACAAGGAATAGAAAAAGATTCTACAGGTTAGAAGACGGAGAATATAGCCAAAATCTTGGTACGTGCATTCCTGCAAGGGATTTAACTTCTTTGACAGCACGTGGCAGTCAAAGGGAGGGTGCGTGAAGACTTTTGACCTTCCTTGCCTTCTGCATGCCACCGTAAGCTGCATGTGCTGGGCCTCTTCTCAAAGCATGAGGTATTTCTGTGTGTCCTCCCAGGGTGCAGTTCTACTCGCTGTTCTTGATGGAGTCAAAACATACTTTTTTTTTTTTTTACCACCACAAGCTGTTGCATGTAGCAACGTAACATTGAAAGTGGCTATTCTTTGACTCTTTATAGCTATGCTTTTAAACACCTAGCACAACTTCCTCTTGAACTTTGTTGAAGTGAATGGTAACAACTAGTTAAAAAGAACCCTAGTTCACAGTTCGGAAATCAGCCTCAAAGCTAGAGAAGACATCGCGGTCTGGAGGCTCCGCGGATACCAGCTGATTAACAACTGAGTATTGGGACTGCTCTAAGCCCTCAGGCATCTGATTTAATCCAAATTTTAAAAGTTAAATCATGGAATTATGGAGAACACTGGTATTCATCTGTCCTTAAAATGATTTGTTCTTGGCTTTCTATCAATTCTGTATGATTTCTGTAAGGAGAAGTGCTTTGTGGAGAAATGCCAGTGGTGACTGTTTTGGATGAATATACTAGTCTTGTTTTTTTGTGGTGGTTTTCTTTTTTGTGTGTGGCTTTTTTGGTTGTTTTGTTTTGGGGTTATTTTGGGGGGCAGGGGTGCAGGCAAGAGTGAAATCTCAGCCATATCTACCCCAACGATACAAATTGTTACGTCATTGCTTCTTACGCAGTGTATCTGATACCAACCTTTAAGAACTGATAGGGAAATAAGACTCTTAAAAACAAATACAGGTAAGACAGAAGCCAGAGAGACCTCATAGCTGAGGTCAGGTGAGATTTATATGAGAGAAGCTGTTTTCTGATACAGATGAGTTTTAATCACTGGACAAAAACATCTTCTTTTAAACATACTAGGCTCTATGTAACTAAAGGGCACCAGTTCATTCAAGTTGGTAAGAATGAGGAACACTGGCAGTCTGCAAAGTTTGTGGAAGCAGTCTCTACATATACTTGGGCTTGAACTTTTTATCCCATTCCTAAATCTGTAATTCAAGTCAGTGTTTTTCCTCACTGATTCTTTATCATTTTCTAAGAAATCCAGTAGCTGTGCCTCATAATGACTGTACTGACTATTTTTGCATCTACTACTAAACCTGCCTCTTAACAGTAGAGATCATTAATGAAATAATGTATCGAAATATTGAGGCACCAACTACAACTTGCTTTGAAATGAACATGAAGGTCACTCTTGATACTTTTAACCTCCCTGACTTCTGGGAGTGAAGGGGAAATGATGTACAAATACACAAAGTTAAAATTAAATGCAAGTAAACAAAACCCACAGACATTCACCTGGTGTAACACTATATGGTCCAGAGGTTTTGTTGGAAAAATCATCTGAAGGATGGTTATCCTAAAAAAAAAAAAAAAAAAAAAAAAAA
>VYZM01020096.1:22827-50960 GCA_013398915.1 Dromas ardeola | reverse complement strand
AAAAAAAAAAAAACCCAACAAACAACCACAAAACAACTAAACCAAACCCAAACAACTCAAAAGCCTCACTTTGAAAAGTCAAACTTGTATTTGTTTGACCTGTGTCTGTCAGTGATTTGACCATGTAAATTATCTGCTCTAAAAGTAAACTGAAAACTACTTGGAATGGAAACAGTAACACAATAATAGTCTTAATACATTTTTTCAAAGAGAGAAAACTTAATTTTTCCTGTAACGCCAGCTACCTGGTTAAACAAAGTTAATGCCAGAAATGAGATGCTCACTGGTGATAGTGAGGTGTTTTGCTAATTTTCGCTATTTGTGTTTCATAAGATTACCTTTCATTAAGAAGACCAAAAGGAATGTCTTTATGGTGAAGTGTTTGGTTCATATCATAGATGGAAATAATCTTCCTGCTTTATTGTCTGTTGATACATCAACAGACGTTGGCCAAAACCTGTATCTGTACAGAGAGACTGGTCACTCTGTTCCTCTGTAGGAAGGCTAGACAGAACCAACTAATAAAACCTGACTTAAAACAGAATCTGTACCAAGGAGGGATTAGTGACCACTCAAAAGGACAGCAAAGTGACTTTTGCTCTTTCTCAGCCTTTTTCATTAAAGACAGCTGCCTTAAAGAGCAGAAAAATCACTGGCTACCAGCCAGCGTCTGAGCTCAATCTTGGCTTCTCAAGAAGTTTGAGTCTTAGGTAAAGGTCATAATTATTGCAACAAGTTAGTCTCAACTTCCTATGAGTTCCTTGTCAGCCTGTAAGATGCTCTCCCATAATCAAACTGGCAGAGAGATTTCTGCAGACAAATGGCAAATAACAGACTTTCAATTGGGCAAGGCTCTAAACCCTGGTCTTGGCCCGAGACAACTGACATGAGAGAGGTCCACAAGCAGTCCAACAGCCTTGACAGCTGTTAGCGGTGCACCAGAATTCACAGTAATAGTGAAGAATCTCTGTACCCTGCTCTGACCATAGGGGCTATGTCTGGTTTTTTAAAACAAAACAAACAAACAAAAAAAACCTGGGACAGAACCTGTAATACATGCATCTTATTGCCATCTGGATGCAAGCTGAATTCTTTCCCACACTCCACATGTTGTTTAATTCATACTGGCCACTGTTATCCTCTGTCTCATGCCAGGACGTTTTGTGGGAGGCTATCTGGCATGGGCTGATACAATGCCAGGAAGTATATTAATAGATAAACAGTTTAGAGGATAGTGTACCACCGCTTGGGCCCGAAGCCGGGTCCTGCTTAGTTTACTAGAAAAGATAGTCAGCGTTCTTAGAAAGTTACAGGGTCTCCTATTTTCCTGGGACCTGAGAGGGCCTGTCACCCCAAATCTGATGCTGTGGGTAAAATGTAAATACAGAAGGCTTCCCGGCCAGGTCAGGTTCTTTCAGAACTACTCTCTCTCATTTATCTGGCCAAATGTTTTCCTTTTTACCTGGGGTTCATAGCTTTGTTCTTCTGTTACCAACAAGATCGGGTGACTTACCATTCCTACCATGATTTAGTCTTTGGTGTAGATGAGCTGAAAGGCTAAAAGATTTATTTCTTCATACAGAAAGTCTGAGGTTTTTAAGGAGATGCACTTGTTGCCTTGTCGTCCACTATTGCCAAAATATCACATCAAATGGAACCCACCCTTATCCCAGGCCTTTGGCAAGCAGACAGGAATGGTGTGCGGCAGGATATTGCTTCATGTTCCTATCTGTGAACATCATCTGGCATCATAAATTCCTGCACCAAGGCTTTTCCATATCCCTGTATCAGAAAAAGCAGAGGTTTTCTGTTCACTCACTGCTAGAAGCATCATAATTTCAGGTGGGAACATCTCAGTTTGGAGCTACAGAGAGCCCTGTACAACTATCGTTCACGTACGTAAGTGTAAAATCAACCTCCCTGCCTGAGAAACGGGCTATCTCTAACCTGGCAAAATTGTGTCTGGCCTCTGCTTGCTATTAGTGTGTCTGGGTGGCACTAGCATGCCCCATCCTGAAAGCGAGTAGTTCTGGTCAAGAATATAAAATATTTATGCACTAAGATAACTTAACACAACATACTTCATGTGCCTGCTAGGAGAGTCAGATTCTGCTTCACCTGTGATAAGTCCTTCTGAGGCCACATGTTTTCATATGCCATCCTCTTGAAAGTAGGAAGAAACTATCAAAGCTACTGAAAAGAGTCGTTACATCACACGCTATCAGATGTTGTTGCTTAGCTGCCTCGTCCACAGATGTTGCTATTGCACAAGCAGGTGAGCTTGGGCTTTAATCCAGTGCTTCATGACTGTATTTCCACTTCAGTTTAAAAAAACCCAGAAGCCTGAACAAGTTGACCTGTTCAACTAAACTGTCTATTCTGCTTATCCAAGTTGTCTAGTCAACTTGACAAAAGGATTATTTACTATCTTTATTATTGTCACAGTATGATGAGATTTTTTTTGCCTTTCAAAGTTTTTACTTTGTTTTTTTCAGTTGGACAAGGCCCACAATCTGACAGTAACTGTGCTGAAGAGGGGTCTGTATGTAAATCAGCAGCCCAGGTGTTTCCTAGAGGGAACAGTAAAGAGATCCAAAAAAAAATTCACCCAACCAGGCTCTTGGCTCATGTGCCTGCCCTAGCTGCTGCTCTTACAGGCAGTTGCTGCCTCCTCATCCTGAAGTGTCTCTTGCCCACTCCATCTTGGCAGAGAAACTTGGACACGTGCTTGCCTCCGCTTGCAGTGTGATCAAAAAAAGCCCTGTAAGAGAGTTTAGAGCATGGGTTCCCATGACATGCTAGTTCATGTCTGTCATCTGTCTATCTTTTTTTCAACTAGCTTTTGTTTTTCCTTTGTTTTCCAGCAGAAGGGAAGGGAAAGCCCTTTATTAGACCAGTGTTAGAAAGCATTTCATTACAGAAGAATCCAGTAGAGTCTGCACCTTCCACTCAAAATAGTTTTTTGCTTGGTTGTTGTTTTGTTGCTTTTTTTTTTCCTCTAGCTTCCATACTTAGAACATGATGTTATCTACCCCTTCAGCTGGCTTGTCTAAAATCCAATAAATATTATTGCCTGACTTAGACCTTTTTATGTAGAATCAAAACAAGGCTTTGTTAAATCAAAACCCTCTTTGTTCAAACACGCAAGTATTCCCTGTGGCAAAGCATACCTTTTGTTGTGATAAACACTGTTCAAATGACCAGTGTGATACTGCAAAAAGAGTTATAAAATGCCTATTTGCACTTTATATCACACAAGCATGTTACTGATGCCTCAAATAATGAATCGCTAAATATCTTACGCTATACTTCCTAATTCACTTCATATTTACAAGAATATATTAGCTCTTGAATGGCGTTTAACTCTGTAAAACAGTGATTAAAATATGTAACAGGCATAAAAGACTAATATCACAAAAGTACAGGCAGTTCACATAGCGTGATAAATAACTTGCAGAAAAAATTATTTGCTAAGCATTGCAAATCAAATAATATTACAGCTCCCGAAAAATTATTCGCGTCTGCCAGGGCTATCTTACAACAGTAAATAATGTTTAAAAACGTTTTTACTAAGTATATATTTCTTGTCCAGAATAGAGTTCAGATAACTTATCAAATAATTTTAAATGCATTAATATTTTTGTGCCAGGAGTTGCAGGGAAAGATCTTGGCCCTATTGAACACAATAATAAGCCTCCCACTACTTTTATGGATGCAACCCTGGTGATAAGGTTGTCTTAACTTTGTTCTTCCTGGCATCATACAAAGTCATAGGCTCCGCAGTGTTGATGTTTCAAAAAAAAATAAAAACCAGTTAAGAGCTCTACCTGGAGAGCAAGCTGCTGCCTTTCCTAGGCCAAATGTCTTTTGACTTCAGTGAGAGGAAAGCCAGAGAAGGGACTAGCAACAGTTTACTCTCCAGGATATCTTAAATTTCATAAAAATCATCTGTATTGTTTCAAAGACTATACAGGCAACTTAGCCTCTAGTTATCATATGTTAGTAGTGTAACATAATAGTTCCATCAAATTAACATGGAAATCTATGTTCTGACTTAGTAGCTTGTAGAAAGGCTTAAATCAATATTGCCTAAAAGCTATATGGCCAAATTCCTGCCTGTTTCAGGCAGGGAACCTAGGACAAGGCACACCAAATGAAGGTCTGGCACTTTCTTTCTCTTACATGCAGAATCTCCAAATCCACTGTAAAATCACTGCTGTTGGAGGTGACCTGGGTTTTTGTGAAAGGTTACTCTGAAAGACGGCATGTACTTTCATGTGGTGTGCTGCCTATGAAAGAGCCGGGAAAAAGTAGTCCATTGCTCTACTGAGGAATTTTTTTAAAAAAACAACCTCTCAATAGGTGGACATTAAAAAATGAGAACAATGTTCTATTTTAAGATTACCTGCTCGGTTCTCAAAAGCTTATCTGTAGGACAAGAAAAGAAATGTGACTAGTCGCATGTACAGTAAAACTCAAGAAATTTCACTCAGGGGAGCACTAATAAGCATGTAACTTTTTTCTCTTACATTACAATATATAATTTATTCAGAATTATGAAGAACTGTTTAATGGTCTTAATAGAGGTCTGTCTCAGGAGTAACTTTTTTGGGGAAGCAAAAACCCAACCCAGAACACTCTTTTACTATATAGACAACTCAAATGTGAAGCAGTAATGGATGGGTGTGAGGAAACTGGTGGAAGCCAAGGCCATGGAGCTGGATGTTCTTGTGTGCAGAGGTGTGGTGCTTTTTGTTGTTTGGTTGGTTTCTTTTAAAGCACAGCTAACATCTTATGCTACTCGCATATAAGGAACTTTTTGTTTGCACCAAAGAAATATGAAGATGCTATTGTGACAACATGTTCAGAATAAATACAGGAAAAAATATTTCTGCCTCCTTGGAGACTCGGCTTTAAGTGGGCTATTAAAGGAAATGAGGCTGCTGGGATCTCGGAGTAAGATTCCAGCTGGCTCTTGGAAGCCAAGCGTGTGTGGCAGATGGTGGGGGCGTACAAGGTAGCCTCCTGTCCTGTGCACACCCATGAGAGTCCCAGGAATGGCAGGGGTGCTGCTCCACTGGGACAGAGCAAAAGGCTGAATAAGCATTGCAGAAGTAGTACAAACCCTTAAATGGGGTATGTTTTTAAAGACCCATATTGCATTAGCATCATGGAGCCCTACTGATAAAGTAAACGGTATCAAGCTGGGCTTGAAAAATCAGACAACCTAAGAAGTGGGCATTAGCTGCAAGGAGCTTTAACCATGCAAGTGGAAGTCATTGCTTTACAAAGTTGGAAGAGTGAAGACTGGTAACAAAGCGAGTAAGCTAAACACTCAAGCTGGTGTCAGTTTCAATATAAAGATCCGAGCTTTTCTACAATCAATGGCCAAAACTGGGCCATTACTAGGACTTTATCCCAAATATTTCCCCCGCAGTGCCCCGCTTGCCCTATAAACTGCAGGGAGAATGGCCCTGGTCACTGGGATCCCCCTGAAAAAGGTGGTGGCTGAATCTCACGCTATAACCCCTCAGCTTCTGTGCCTGCAACAGTGACTGACAGCATGACTATGGAACACCCACGTACAGAGAGATACTGCACTGTACATATGGCAGAGTACAGAAAAAAGACCAAATGAAATCTAGCAAAAATGTAATTTTCAGAAGAGGGTGGGTGATACAAACAGCAAGTAATTCCTTAGAGCAGAAAAGATGATTGCAACTGGCTAAGACAAAACCACCAAGTTTTCACCATTCCAATTTTATTCTACTGCATAGGCATCTGCTATGTACGGTCAAAATAGCAGATTTTTCTTCTCTCGGATAGTACAAAGAAGGAATAGAAAAGAGGAGAGGAGAATGACGAACATCAACTCTTGGCAGCTAGCAAGTGATGACATAAAAAGCACTTATGGCAATATCTAAGCATAGACAGTTTTAATTTATTTAAAAGAAAATCCTATTCAGAACACAAGTAAGTTGTTGGCAGGAGCTATGTTACATTAATTTGTCTATAAATGTAATGTTGGTAACTTGGGCTTCATGCACTGTTTTGAATATTTGGATGAAAAAGTATAGCTGTTGGTGGTCTCTGTTAGTAAGTTCAGCCTAATGGAGCTTTATGAATCTAAGGAGCTGTACGACCTGTTGCTGATCTTATTTCATTCTCTAGATCTCAAGCAAGAAAATACAAAGCAAGTATCAAGAGTAAATACCCCTAATATTTGAAAGTGAACTGGATTTAAGACTATGCTATAAAATCCTGTTCTGCTGGGAGACTAGACAAGATAACGCCTATTTATCTTATGAGCGCCTAACATTCTTCATCACTGCTGTATTAATAAAACAGCTAACCTATTTCACAAAATATCTGGCATGTTTTTTCCTATTCTAGTTAAAATGTTGTTTGGTGTTGATACCTTTCTTTTTGGGGGGGAACGGGGGAAGGTGCCAGCTGGGATAAAGATGTCTAAACTGGATAGATCATGGTGAAAAGATTTTTTTTTTTTCTCAAAGATTTTTGTAAGGTAACACGGTAGTGATCTCTAGGACAATTTCAGACATCATTCCAATTGCACTTACTCATGTCTGATGCCAGTTAAATGGCTTTCAGAGAAGGTCCCTGTGGCTTCTACCACGGGAAGCTGGAGGTAGAATAGGTCCCTTCGGCACCCAGCGTCAGCCAGCGCCTGTGGCGTGCCAGCCGTGTGTGTGATACCACTGCAGCCTGCCCTGCTGATGGCAGGGTGACACTGCCTGTGACCAAAGAAGAGTTAGAGACCCAGAGATGTGCATGGGGAAAGGGGCTGGCCTTGGGCTGATGGCAGTTCTCTGCAGAGCAGTGCTGGGACGTGTGCTGTGCTGGTGGAGCAAACCTACCTCTATACATGCTGGATTTCACACAAGTTTATCGTCCCCACTTACTGTTTGTGCGGGTCAGCCTTTGTTTACAGCGATGGCTTGTTCCGTGTAGGACACGGGAACGTGGGGATTTGGAAGTGGCAGGAGAGATTTCTTTTTTTTTTTTTTAATTTTTTTTTCCTTCTGTCTCATCTGAAAACTATGCGGGCCGCAGCAGTTAGACAGCAGCATTTTTATGGTTTTTTTTGGTGACAAGTTCGGACTTGAAAACAAAAGCCCAGTGGCCCGAGGGCCCTGCATGCCGGCCTCGGGGGGGTGGCGGGGGCAAACCGCTGTGGTCCCGGAGCGACAGCAAAATCACCCTAACCCAACCCAAAAAACTTTGCAGCCTCTGGATACAAAACACAATGTATCCGCCTCACGCCAACACCGCTCATTCAACCGGCTGTCATGTCGCCGTTGTACGCGACTCCTCGGGGCGGCTCTCTCCCCTCCCCGGGGCAGACCGAGCGGAGCCCGGGGCCGGCCCGCACCCCTCCCGCTCCCCCGGGGAGCCTCTGCCCCAGCGGCCGCCGGAGCTGCCGGTTACCGCTGGCACGGCCGGAGGGGCGAGGGGAGGCTTCCCGCCTCCGCCGGTGCCTGCCCGCCCGCGGGGCCGCCGTCACCTCAGGGCTCGGCGGGGGGACCCCGCGGGGCCGCCGTTACCTCAGGGCAGGCGCGGGACGGTGGCGATGTCTCTCTCTCTTTCTCTCCTCCTCCTCAGCCCGGCCCTGGAGCCGCCTCGGAGGCGGCGAGGGGGCAGGGAGACCCCTTCCTTCCCGCAATCGCCCCCTAGCCCCATCGCTCGCGGGGCTCGGCGGCGCCCGTCCCTCAGGCAACAGCCGCCCCCTTACCTGCGGGTGAGACCGGCTCGCCTTCGCTGAGCTCCCCGGAGTCCGAGTCCATGCTGCCAGGTACCGGCAGGGGAGAGGGAGCGAGGGGCGGGAGGAGTGCCCGGAGCCGGGGAGCGGGAGCCGGGAGCGAGCGGCGAGCAGAGCCTGCTGCCTCCTCGTCTCCTCCCAGCCCGGGCGCTGGGTCGGCGCCACCACATGCAGCCACCTCGCTTAGTGCCATTGGCTGCAAAGGAGGAGCGGAGACGGGCGGGCTCCGGGCGAGGGGCGGAGGGAGCGGGGGCGCGGCGGCGGAGCGGGCTCTTCCCTGAGCCTGTTACACAAGTTGCTCTGGCGGCCGCCTGCCTCTGCCCGCCGGGGCCGCGGCCTCTGGCGGGGCGGGGGGGCCCCCGCGCCGGCNCGGAGGGTCCTCGGCGCTGCCCGGCCCTGGTGGGGTGAGGGCCGGGCGGCCGCGGCCTCCCCGCTCCCCTCCAGCGGCCTGGAGCCCGCTCCTGAGGCAGAACTTAAGAGGGCGAGAAGGATCGAAATGACAGACCTTTTACACTGGCTTCTGTTGTGTGCCCTGTTTACTTTGTCTTTTCCCTCTTGTGGGCATATCTTCCCCTGTCTCTTTCCATTATCTCTCCCCCCTTAATGACAGTTTTGCTCAAAAATCAGTCATTTGAACCGTGGGGGCCAACGGGGACGTGTCAGCTCTGGTTGGCTATTGGTGCCCAGAAGAATATCGAAGGAGTGAGCTTTGCCGCTGCCCGGTTTGCATGTTGTTCGCAGGCTCAGGGAGACAGTGCAATATTTGGTAAATGAAGGCTGTGTCAGAAGACTCTTTAGAACTCTTGAGCCTGAAATCTTTATAGCTTGAACTCTGTAGACTTTGCTTGTGTCCTGCAGGCTGCCACAGTCCTGACCCAGACCTTAATTCAGACGGTTGAGGCCACTTGTTCAGCTCTGGTGAGGTTAGGTAGATCTTTCTTTCCCTTTGCTTTTAGTCCTTTCTGTTTTTCTCTTGCTGCTACAGGCCAAAGATCACTAATTCTAGCACAAAAAAAACCCCAGGAAAGTAGTAGCAAGAATACTTTTCTAACTGGGAACAAAATGTCATCACAAACCAGACCTCATAGATCTGTCTGATCCATGGATGTGTCACGTCCTGAGAGCGAGCTGGTGCCTTGAACGCTTACCTGCAGATGACTGCAGTCTCCATCCAGGCGTTTATGCCTGTAGCTGTAGACCAGGTATCTCTTTCTCCGCTCTGGAACTCTCTTCCTTCCCAAACCATGCAGAACCTCACACTGCTGGAGAAAGCAGCTCCTGAACACTGCTTTGAAAGCTGCATGTATGAAGTTATCTATTGTCATCAGACTATGCCAAACACCCTTGACAAATGTGAAGACCTTCTCTGTTAGTGTATACAGTGACATTTTAAAAAAAAAAAAAGACAAAAGGATTCTTTATAAAATCAGAGGGCCCCGTCAGATTCTTTTCAGTGATGGCTTATCCTGTGCGATGCTGAGAACTACAATAGTAAAAATGAAGGTGATTTGCCTTATGTTCTAGGGTGAAACCTAGCATGCTCCCCTGCCTTCGAATCAGGTTAAGCCGGAAGAGATAGAAGACGGCAAACTTTCTGGCCCTGGAATGTATATGTTGGTATGTTGAATTTAGACAAAAATTCTTCAATCTCTGGATTGAAAAGTTAAGTGTTAATTAATTTGTCATGTTGCTGTCATACCCTGGGACTGTAGTGTTAAGTCACTTTTGTTTTTTATTCCATGAAAACAAGTTCTGACTTTTTTTTTTTAATTCTTTTCATTAAATTTAAAATGACATTCCAAATAGTGCTGGTTATAATCCCATAAATTAGTATTATATAAGGAAAAACATTTAAATTTAAGTGATCCTAGGATTCTATTGTGAGGAGCCAATGCAAAATCAGAATGCAGATGATGCGGGGAATCTACAAGCATGATACAAACAGTGTAGCAAGAGAAAAATACTCAGATTAAGTCACAAAAAATAATCCCAGATACCACACCAACAACAAAATCTGAGAACTGGAAAGAGTTTAGTCTCTTTGTGTCTCTTTTGTTGTTTGCTTCTTACTAGCATAAATGCAACCTAAAAAATCCTCTCCAATAAGTGTGTAACAGTTTAAGTCTAATAGGAACAGTAAATTTGTATTTGAGTGCAATTAATTAATTTTCTGGACTACAATGGTAGTTTCTAACCTGGAAAAATTCTGGCTTTCTAATGACAATGAATGTAAGTAGGTAAGCAGGGACATATGTGCAGTGGAACCCTTCCTGCTCCCCCAGCGGCAAAGGGGACTGCCTGGTACAGTGTATTCTGGGTCATGTAATGAGCTGACACGAGGCAGCTGTGTATGCGCTTCCAAGGTATTCTCTTCCAAGGTATTTTTACCCTATTTTCTGTGTGGCCTTTTTTGTCTGAATGCATAACCTATACTATAATCGCAGTTAAACGTTAAACTCTGAATAGCCACACTTCTTTGCTACTGATCATAGTTCAGTTGGTAAAAGGGCAGATTGTTTTTCATGAAAGGTGGAAGTCTTGGCACAGAATAGTTAAAATTAAAAATGAATCCAAATTATTTTAATTCTTGTCAGTTTTTTTATCCTTCTATAACCACAATAATAAATGTTATGATGAAAATGGTGTAACAATCAATATTGTATTGCATCAGACTTGTGATATATACATTGGGCATTCTTATTCCTATGCTGTAATTACATTCTATTCCACAGTAAATGCTGTTTCAAGATTACTTTCCCACTTTATTGCTGCAAACTGTAAAGCAGTTATTAAAGTTTTCAGCTGTAACAGAATGAGCATATTGTTTCGTTTCGAAACATATGGTTAGAATTCAGCTTTTTTTCCTTCTTAATGGTCTCTGCCCAGCAGAGTCCAGCACTTGGTTTAACATGTGACCTGGAAAATTCCATATGCTTAGAGTTCTGAACTTCATAGTTTCCACTCGTTACAATACTGGTGCAGAGAAAAACACAAGAGGTTTGTTAATGGCGATATATGTACCAGTTGAATGCATGTTAAATGAAACTCCACATGAAGAAAGTTGATGTTTCGTGACTTACTTATTTTTTGCATTTAGTACAAATAGTGCAATTACATATTCATTGTTACAAGCTAAAGCTCT
This sequence comes from Dromas ardeola, assembly GCA_013398915.1. NCBI lineage: Eukaryota > Metazoa > Chordata > Aves > Charadriiformes > Dromadidae > Dromas > Dromas ardeola. The sequence goes on along the minus strand of VYZM01020096.1, from coordinate 40,038 downwards.
GTGACTGTTTCCTTTATTACTAGGGTAGGTCTAAAGATTGTTGGGATATTTAGAAACTGGAACATTTTTTCTCAAGGCTCAGTTAATACATTTGCCTGCAAATCTCTACAAATATGTCTTACCAGGGGAGCTGGTAACACACCCGATTGGAACTGCCCCATGTGTTGGGTATATTCCCAGTTATATGATGCTGTCTGTAGCAGCTACATCGCTGTATGGCTCCTCCATTCATATTTCAGCTGCATCTGGTCTTGATCTTCATTCCATATGGAATTTATCTAAAATCCTCCTCTGTCTACTCATTGTATCTGAGTGCTGAACGTCTGCCTGTGAGAGCTTTTAGGATTCATGCTTTTTCACTGTTCTATCTGCAAATCATGCTTGCGTGTTCACACAACTATAATTTTATTGTATTCTAAGTACTTAAGTGGCCCAGCTACCGTAGTATCTATGTCTAGTATATTTATCCTTCCAGGGCTATTGTGAAATAAGGATGATAGTATATCTCTCTTTCAGAGAGAGGGAAATGAGGTACTGAGAAGCTGTGATTTAAAGTCAAATGTGAAGCACAGACTTTCACCTGTACCTCTTGATCTGTACCTGAATTGTTAGGTTACCCATTTCTGTCAAATAAAAGATTGGAAAGCTGCCTGTGCTTTGCTTCTCGAGCTTTCCTCCTTCAAACTGAGCCTTCAAACCTATCCCAGGAAGCAATCTCTTTTTTCTTTCCGTTATTAAATCTTGCAGAACCCCTTCTGCACCACCATCTTTGTGTCTGACTTTTATGTTTTAGACTGTAAAGACATGTGGGTAGGACTACATCTTCTTTTTAGTTCTAAATGTAAAAGTGTAGATTATTTTTTTTTCTCACAAATAATTTTTTAACATTATTTAAATAAGGTATACCCTAGGATGTACTCTTTCTGATATAGTTGCCCGATATTTTGCTTCACAATTTATGATACTCTATTTCTCCTACCCAAGTGCCACTGCCACTGAATGTATTAAATAGAGAAGCATCTCTCACAGACTGATACACTAATGAAATGTACTGTAGTAGATTTCAGATTTTTTTTTTTTTTCAGTTTCTTTGTGGTGTCAGTTTTCTTCATGAAATATATATACATGCACTGTTTGCACCTTTATTGGCAAAGCATGAATAACCAGTATCAAGGACCAGTAGATTCTCTGTCAACAACTTTGTCATGCCGGGAACTTAGATTCTTACTGATGTCTGGAAGCTAGTCAGCATGCATATACATGTATACGTTTTGCATGCATTTTTAATAGACTTTAATTGCAATAATGCATCTATTGGTGGTCTACAAACACTGTTCATAGTTGATTTAGAATTCCAATAATGAGCAAGATGTCTGCATTACTTTAATTCGTACTCATGGGCCAGTAGGTATTCGAGGATCTAAATTTTTGTAATATCTGGTTTAGGCAGTGCATGTACATCCTATGTTGAGAGAATAAATATGGAAGAGTGCAGTATTTTCTGTGCCTCCCCGCTTTTTTTTTAAGTTGCTGTTAAGAGATGTAGGGCATCAGCTCTGAATACCTACCATAGTATAGACATATTTTTAGTCATTGGACTTGCTGAATTGTGTTCTGTCTTTGTCTGGTGTTGACTCTTCTTAAAGAAGAGCTGAGGAAGCAATTACAGACTGAGACTGCAGCCCGGTACTGGTGCTAACCTATGCTCTGTTGTTTTTGGAATATCAGATTTAAAGCTAGGGCTGAGATTTAGCTTCAGTCACCTTGAAGAGCCTTGTAAGGTGATCTTATGAGATTTTAATCGAAATGAAATAAAGTAGAATAGAAAAATGTTGTACTCTTGTGCAATTTACATCGTGCTGAACTGCATTGCTCGTGGTAGGTTATCAGAAAGGGTAATTTTGTCAGAAATTGATATTTTCACCTGGTTAAACAGGCTGGAACTGTGGGTTGACTAGCACAGGAAAAGTTTAATAATGGTAAGCAATTGGTCAGATCCAAATTCTGACTGCTCGTACTAAGGAAGGAAGACGGAACAATAAATATCGTTTCCCTTGAGCTGCGCAACACTGAACAAGGGCGGCAACTTTTAATGAAGGAGCAGTCACATTGGGAGGCAAACCTGCTAACATCTGTGCTGTTCTACAGACAAAGGAGAACAGCGCACCCAGAGTAGTGCCCACTTTTTGTGGGTTTGGGTTCTTTGTGGGGTTTTTGGTTTTTTTTTCCCCCTCAAGCAGTAATTTATCTTGTTTCCTCTAATCTTATAGAAATAAGACGCCTGTGAGAATTGAATGGCATAAATGTTCATGTCCGTTTTTTGGCCATGAGGATGATGTTACTTTTCTGTTCACTTAGAGTAGGGTCTTGCTCACAGAATAAGATTTTCTATATTAAAATGTAATTTGAATTGTCTGGTTTTGTAGTTTTGTACTACTTCAGTGATATTTGGTTGGGTTTTTTTTTAAAGATACTTTACTACTCTTTTTTTTTTTTTGGGTGATGATTGGTCCTGTGCTTAGAAGGATGCCGATCTCGCAAACTATGTATGCAATTTGCTGTAGATTAGCAAACTCTTGCATTCATAACCTTGCATTCTAAGCAATTAAAGAAATAAAAGCTACCTTCCCAATCTGAAAACACATCTGTTAATTCTGTTGGTGAAAAATTTCTTTTGAGGAAATTCTTAGTGGAAATTTTTTTTGGTTAGGCCATGACCCTCACTTGTTTTCATGAGCAGGGAGTTAGGCATCTCTGTTTTAAAGCCCTAAGAAATTATTTAATTATTTTACTTGCAATTTTAAATTTCATTACAGGTGGGGTACTAATAATATTAAAGGATAAGACTAATTAGCCAAAACATCAACTTTGTTTCTGCTTTCTCAGTTCTGGGGTTGGGAAAATAAACTTTAAAGAATTTTACTCAAGGGAATCACTGTAAAATACAGGATAAAGCAAGGGATTGTCTTTCGTTTTGTCCCCATTCTGATGCTGTAGAGAAAGTTACGGGACACCTGCTGGTCAAAACCATTTTCCTGTCTGCCACTGTCTTTGGGAATTATTTTGAATTCTTGTGGTGGTCACTGAAGTTATTTTAAAATATGTCACATTCCTTACTTGCCATGTGCTGTTGAGTTATGCGCTTCATTACGAGAGTTTATTTTTCTGAAGGCTACATTTAAGCCTTTGACTATGTCTAAAATGCAAGTAAAATACAGTTAAACCAACAACAGATGCTGCTTGTTACTGAGCTGTATTTCACTAAGCTTTGAAACAGTTTTCTGCTTCCAGTGTGGAAGATGGGTCATCCTTGTTTTCATCCCTGATTTCAAATTATGTGTAGGAGGAGGATTCCACAACTTCACGATACTCTGAGAAAGCAGAGAAAATTTTGTTGCTAGGAAACTATGGAGGACCTATACCGTACTGTCTTTCCAGAATGTTTTATAGTTAGTGTCAGTTATTTCATTAACTTTCATTCTAATCCTGTTCTTTATGCAAAAATCCACATTTTTTTCCTATAGTCATGATGTTTGTTACACACTTACGTGTACTAGAAAATACATTCTTTCTGTGGTTATTTCTGTATTGCTTTTTTCTCTTCTTCAACACACAAAAAACAACCCACCAAACATTTCAGATTATGTTGTGTTTTGAAGGCTAATATTTATTTGCATGATAATGTTGCCTAGGCATCCTGAATTATTAGGATATGGTAGGTTGTGCTTTCCCATAAAAGACAAATGCTGAGGTCCACAGAGTTACACAACTTATTTAGAAACTTAATAACACTTTTCAAATTGGATATTATCAGGAAAAAGTCTTAAACCATATGGTGTTTTGCAGCTGACTAGGTCTGGTTGCTCCTTTTTGCTGGATGCTGTGACTCCCATTTTACAGCCATAAGATGTATCTGCACATTGGAAAGGTGACTGAATCCCTGCTGTGGATTTCAGTCCACGAGTGATGCACCTGTGACTGAAACAGTGATGCAACATCTGAGATCAGTCGTGGTATAGAGCTTCTGCTAAGAACTGTAGCACCCTTTGGACTAAAGGGAATCATAATCTCCAAGAGGCGATCATAGAGACAGAAAACAATTTTTTGTGGAGTGATTCACTAACATCCACCGACTTTGCTCAAATAGCAGCATGTTAATATACTTGTTTGTGGTTTCTGTGGAGCTTGATGGGATTTTTAGAACAGTATGGAAACATCATCTTCATCTGACAGTGTGTGGGCATTACTTCATGACCATTTCTAAGAGCATGGCAGAAGGCACTCTGCTACCCACCTATCTATAAATAACTAATTGTCATCAACACAGAAGTAAAATTGCATTTTATGGGTAGTCTTAGGAACATGCAACATAGGCAATTAGATTACGTGTAGTCCTACAACATTCCCACTAAAGAGAATGAAATTACTTAGAACTTGCTGTCCAGACCACTTTCAGGTGAATTATTTCTCTTGCACACACTGAAGGACTTCGAGTACCTGTAAATACAATATATGAATGACTTGAATTAACTTAGACAGTATGAATTTGCTTGTAGATGGGTAGGTCTAGAGCCTTTACTTTTGTATGACCCGATTTTCGGATTGTAGCTCTTGGGTCCTCTTTGCAGCTAAGGTAGCTGGAAGGGCTAGAGAACATATATAAAGGCCGTTTTTAATACTGTCGGAATTTTGAAAGAAACACAAAATGTAAAGGACACTGATAACTTTCCATAGTCCTTCAGTGAGCTCTACAGACAGCTTGCCATTGGCAACCACTAGAGGAAACCTACTTACCCCAGTACAAGATGTGGCCTTCAAGCCAGGATTTTTTGAAATAAAGCCCCTCTTGCAATCTTGATGGCTGTGTGTCTTTAGGCAGAATCCTTTGTTCAGCTGGCAACTCCTGTTTTTTTCCCAAAAAGAAGAATTCATGGAAAAACTTGGTTCCATCTTCCCCCCCACCCTACCCCTTCTTCAAGGGAAAACACCGTTGATATACAGCCATTTAACTGAGCATTAGAATTGGTGCAGTCATTCTCAATGTTCTGCAGGAGTGGGGAGGAAGGATACTGTCCGGTTGAGAAGGATTTTAAGGTTTGGGACTGGGGAAAACCAGAACACAAGCAAGTTTCAGTCATAGCCTACTTTTTAGTACTTTCCTATTTGTTTTAGAGAAACACAGGTTCACGGTCCTCATTTGCCTGATTGAAAATGAAGACTTGAACCTATCTATTTATCTCACATCATATGAACTGCCTATGAGTTGTTCTGATTCATTGCATGTATGTATAGTTATTCAAAGTGAATATTTCTAGCAAGAGAGGTTCAGGCTGGGCTGCAGATGTAAATCAGTTGTTCTCTTGATAAATAGTACTGAGACTACCTCCCTTTAACATTTCTGAGGTTGGCAGTGTGGGACGTGTCTGCCTAATGATGTCTAATCCACAATTTTGTGTAAATTCTATTTTCAGCATATACAAGGGAAGAGTAATGATGAGAAGCGAAAAAAAATATAGCGGGTAAAGCATACCAAAGAGCTAAGAAGGAAAAAATGCTTATTAACACACCTGGTACTGTGTAATTTGGCATAAAAACACGGGTGCAATGCTTTTTGTGAAAAGTGCTTAATGTCTTAGCGGTATGCTGATGTAGAAATACCTGTGGCTGCCAAGTCAGAGAGCAGATGTGCTTCTGTCCTTGAAGGTACGGAGTTATGAGGAAAAATGTTGTAAGGTAGAACAGGAGTATTGCATTTGTGTGTCTGTATTTTGCTTTGTTAAGAAAACAAGCTCAGGCTGTCTCTCTCTGCCTGAATACAACTAGCCAGTTTCAAAAAGGCAGAAGAGGAAAGCATGCCTCAAAAATGATTCAGTTTCTACAAACTGTGAAAATTGGGTCTCCCTCCTTCACTCAGCAACCACTCTGGTTGGAAAGGAAACTAAAGGAAAAGCAGGGAAAACTCATCTGTTGTTTGTTTGGCAGCAACTGCCTGGACAGTTGTCATGCATTAACTCAGATTTAGGTAGTGTATCACATGCTGTCACTTTGTTGGTAGGCCTTTTGGAAGGTAAATTGCAACTTACTGTGGTGTGGGGAAGAAAATAGGAGTGACTTAGGTGCTGGAGGATCCACATCTACAGGAAAGAAGATATGTTAATTTCTCTGTGTGTGGAACAGCATATTTTGAAAGTGGAATTACAGTTGTACTAGTGCAGAAAACTGCTGTCATGACTCACTATGATCCATCCCATTTTTATTCTGACCAGGAGACAGTTGTTTGAAAAAAGAAAAAAACAATAATATATATACACCAGAAGAAATCCATAATGATGAAAATGGTAATGAGATAAAATAGCAATATGCTTCGATCATTAAACTGGAGTGTCAGGCAGATGAAAAGAGTTCAAAATGCAGACAAATCTAAAAATTGGGGTGAGTGTGACTAAGTAAAACGTCTTATCTTTGAGATTATTGATTTTTAATGTAGGTTTATGTTAGAAAGTCAAGTTACGAAGTGGTACAAGACATCTGGGGCTCCTGAACTCTGTAGAAGGGCCTGTTGTCAGCTGGTATATGAAATTAATGACATGAGCATCAGGAGAAAGGATAGTCAGATTTTTCAAAGCAACATAGTATTAATTCAGCTGAAGCCTGAACTAGTGCAGATATCATAGAGGTTGAAAATATTACATGAATAGGCATATTCTGTGGCATATTTACCTAATGGCAATTGATAGCATACCTCCAAGCCTTGCTGTGTAAGATTTAAAAAGCCAAGCAGAAACTACTTGGGATTTTTTGAGGATTGATTTTTTGTGTATCTTGTAAAAAATAGTAGCGTTCATAAATTGTAGTGAGAAATGATAAGGTTATTTCGTATAGAAAAATGAATTCTGAAAATGTAGAAGACATTGAAAGACAAATGTAAAGTCTGTGCTGTAATGTGGATTGAATATGAAAAAAAATACATTTTTATCAAACTGTAAAGCAAACCTTTAGAACCATTGAGCATACAGTGAATCATTTTACGGGTGAAATCCTGGTATCTAAAGTCAGTGGACATTTTGAGAGTTCAGTAAGGCCTCCATTTCATTTCAGAGGTGTAAAAGTGACACAAAGATTACTTCACATTGTCCAAGTAGGACAACTGAAGTCCTTTTCCTCACACTTCATGTGTTATTCTGTGGGATCACTGGGAGAGATGATCTCTTACTTTTCACAAATACGATCAGCTGAGATAAGATGGAATGGTCTACTGGGTCAATGGTCGTGAAGCGATAGGGAAGGTCTCAAAACAAGACTTGCTGGGAATTTGCTTGATATCAAGTCTCCTTCAAGAATAGAACTTTATTGTGAAGCCCTCAATCTGGGAGAAACACTGTGCTCTCTCACATTGGCCCCTTCTTTGCAGTTATCAGCTGCATCTGGTTTAGGAATATTGGAGAGAGAGGCAGGTGGATTGAATCGCCTGCATGTGGAATTTACTGGACTAAACTCCTAGTGCATTTTGCATCAATGGTAGCTGGGAGGGCAGGACACTGAGTCAGTCTCAATTCATCTGCTCGTGTTCATAGCAGAGCACATCCTCGGGAAAGGCATTTGGTTAAAACTCAATGAATTCTCACAGCTTCAGTAGGTGAGACTGCTCTTGGGAGGCAGGTATTAGACCAGGATGAGTATTGTAAGACGTGACGTGAAGGATGATTTGATCAGCAGCACGTGGAGCAAAACCTGAAGAGGAGACAGCACTATGTGTTTCAGACTGTGAGAATCGTACCCTCTTTGTGTGTGGCTAGGAGGCCCAGTTCATTACTGAGAACAACAGTAAACCAGCAGATTTCGGATAGTATCCATGGGTTGGTTATATAACAACACTTTCAGCTCAGTATCAACAGTTGCCATGAGAAGCGAGCTGAGTCACTGCAGAGATTCATCATGGATATCACAAGCCCAAGGGCAGATCAACTGCTGAAGCAGGTGTTACAATGAAAGAATTTGAAGAATGATAGAAAGCCATCACAAAGTCTACGAACTGAAATGCTGCAGAGAACATCAGGGTACTAAAGCAAGCGTGCTATTTCATTAGATAAAGAAATGAGATAAGGTTCCCACCATTTTGAAGGACAATGAACTGTGGCTGTACCAAATAATTAACAGGAAATCATGCACAACAATCATCAGTCCTATTAATGAGACCACGTGTCCCTAAACAGAGTGTTCAGAGCTTTGTTAAAGTCAGCCAAGTACCATGAAGTTCTAACAGTGTACTGAGAATTTCAAGAGGAGGATCTAAAGTGGTTAGTAGCGGATGTCATTCTGGAGATAAAAATATCTTATCTGGGGTAAGACTGGGCCTGGCTACTCATGTTTTTACTGAAGGACAGCATTCTTTGTTCTAATGAGTTCTAGGAGTTTAAGCATTCTAATGAGCAGCGTTTAACACCGTGAAGGAGGCATGGAGCCTGCGGTGTTATTGTCACTTCCTCACAGCATCTTACAGTAGAAATGAGGACTGATTCAAATATTCACAGTTGAGGCACCATTGCAATCAAATTTTGCTGTGACCTACTGGAACTGTTAGGAGAGGTGATCCTTAGTTAACCAATTATGTAACTTCTAAAAACTTTTCCAAGTTAAGGATAGATTTAAGAGGTAGAAATGAAAATAAATATAAGTAGTACAGGGACATATACAGTTAGAACTACAGAGTATCACACCGAACGCTAGCCAAACCTACTTTGGGGTAACAGGTTCAGTTTCAGAAATGGACTTTAGTTAAAGTGTGGTGCTCTTGATACTGAAAAATACTATATGAAAAGGCAACCTTACAAAGCATTGTGCAAAGCATCTGTGGGTTGGATTTAAGCAGACCATTTGTTGTATCCCTCTCACAAGCTATGATAAAACGAATCCTGAAATACCTTGTGTAATGACTCATCTGATATTAAGATGTGTCAGTGTTCATAAACAATGCTGTTCATGTTCTGTGTGTATGTGCATGTGTAAGAGGTGTAGGTGGAAGCTGAAGTTTTAGTTGTGATGACTCAGCCTTTCTTCACTGTTTCTCTTATTCCTGATTTATGAAGAAATTATCTTCTTTCCTGTGCACTTAGATAGCTGAAGTTCCAGCGTTCAGTGGAGAATGTAATATGTTTGTTTCCTGGATCAGTCCTGAGATTTTTATGTCTCAGATATTTGACTGTTAAAAAATCAGTCTCCTGTCACAGGCAGTGATCTGTTTTTTTGGCCCTCATTTCTTCACTCCCTTTCTTGGTAAGCCACTCAAGTTTATGGGGAAGTTTTACCTGCCCTCTTCTCTGTCAGATTTTACATGCTATTATTAAAGTGGTTTTGGAGGTAAAGCTTATTAAGAGAAATATGCCTTTACGAATTTCATATTCTCAAAGCAAGTGTTCTCATTTTGTTATCTTGCCAGACTATTTGATAAGCCAGTGACCAATTAGAACACAATGCAGAATGTTTGTGCAAAAATTAGAGGAAAAAAAAATAGTTTTGACAGTGATTTAGGTCTTGATTGATAAATAGGTGAAATAGTCTATTCAATTTACCAGTATGTTTTTTTCCTATTAGGATTTCGATCGTTATAAATTTTAGATTCTGTAATTTGTATAATCTATCAGCTGCTAAAATCTTGAGTAAAGTATGAAAAAGGTGACTTGTTTTGTAATAGGACTAAGTTCAGACTGAGAGTTTCCACTGAATTTTTGTACTAGTAACTTGCAAGCCACATACACTAAGTGTAGCCAGCAGATGGAGGGCTGTACTAGCTGCTTAAAATTCTACTTTGTCTGGCTATCCGTGGCAGACACATTGCAAACTGTCTGAAAGCTGTCATAATTTTGATGCTTCATATTTCTTACAAAGTGAGAACCTACGTTTTAAAAGATGGACCCTGTTATAGTTATTTGAACTATCTTTTCTTCACAATGATGTATAGCTCCATTTATGACTTTTAAACCTTTGTGGATGGTGGTGGCACTTAGAAAACCAGGTGATCATTGCAAAGCCAGGACATACATACATACGTATATATGCAGGAGTGGGGGGAGGATGACTGCATTTCTTTTTAACATCAGGAAAATTCAAAGGTCCATAATAGAAATAGAAAACCTGCCAGTCTTGATACACTGCAATGGTACGTTCCGTTTTTGGTAAACGTTGACCAGTGTAATTCACCACACTAAATGAAATTTCCTTACACAGCATATCAGGGCATGAGCTAAGCTGACCTCATGTCACTTGAAAAGAGCAGGCCTGCTTCTCCTCCTTCTCCCTCTCTGTAAATGACAGCACTCTACCTTTGCCATTATTGTCACAATGCTGTCCAACTTACCTGCCATCTCCTCCCAAGAGCCAGTAAAGAGAGTTAAACTGGCAGAAAACCAGCTTGCCAAAGTAAGAGTGAATAGGTTTCTATTTATTTAGTTCCCTGATAAATTTAACATGAAATTATACAAGTGTCAGTGAGAAAGGGGCAGGTATTTGTGACCAGGGTAAGGAAAAGGAAAGCAGGACCTCCTGTTTTAGTCTTCTATATGCATAAAAGGTTCCATCAGTATAGCTCAAAATTAATGATAGTTTATGAGGTTGCAGGAGCAATATAAGTAAATGTACACCAGTAGTTGCAGTTCTCCCATAATGAAGGGTAACTTGACTGCAGATATTGTTCTGGAACTTCTCAAGAACTTTGTTACACCTTGTCAAATGAACACAATACTTGTTGATATGGTAGTTCCTTTTTTTAAGGCATGCTAAACCTCGGACTTTCTCTTATCTCTTTAATTTGTTACCTGCTTACTCGTTGAATGGCTAAACCAACTTCAGTACGAAAATGTACGGAAACTGTGGCAGCCTAAGCAGTGACAATAGCAAAGAGGAAAAGAGGTAGTTTTGCCAAGTGTTTTTGGTACGTGAATTGACCAAGGCTGCTGTTTTCTTTGCCAGTATTCGCTTTGTTCTGACCCCTTGTACTTCAGGGAATAGGGGCAGCAGCAACAGAAGCAAGTTGTGTGGGATCCCCCCCCAAGTTTTCCCCTTCTCTACTCCACAATGGCTCTGCTGGACCATCTCCCTCTGTTTCTTTTTAGCTGGTCAGCCAACCCAGCATGACTTTTCCCTGGCTGCCTACCATCTGCCTGTAGACTCGCTTCTCCTTTTGTTCCTCTCTAAAAGCTCACTCCTGTGAGGCACTGAGAGTCTGCAGTGAAATGCTAAACAGGCACACTTCCTACTGATGTTTAGGAGATATTATTGCTCGGAATCAGTTAAGAGAGTTAGTATCTAGAGACAAGGTATCATGACTTGTACAAAGAACACACCAGCAACAGTAACTCAGTTTGAGACATGTTTTTCATAGCCTTGTAATGATATCCTAATGAATATTTATCATTATTTGTGAGACCCTATTTTCAGCAGTCGTGTATTATAGTAACAGCTGACAAAATGTTCATTTTGGTTTGTAATGAAATTGTCTCTGTTTTAGCTGTTTATTATGATGGGGATGTCACTCCCATACCATTGTGTCTGCCATTGTAACACAGCTGGATTATTGGCAGGCTAGCAAGCTTAAGGGCATATCTGATTAGTTTGTTTCTTGTCCAGATGAGGGTCTCTGAGTGGAAATGTTAACTCTTTGCACTGTGCATTTATCTTGTAGCAGAAGTGAACAAAGTCCAGTCATGTTTGACAGGTTTTTTTTTTTTTTAGCATAAGGGATCTCTTCCAAAACTTTCCAAGCTTTTGCTTTTCCTAGCAGTCACTAAAATAAAACTCCTTCAGTAAGAAGCAATACAAAAGAGTGTTCACTGATAAAGCAAATTCAATTGAATTAGATTTTTATCAACTTCAAATCAGTTGGAATAGACTATAATCTAAGTATTGCAGTAAGGAATGCTTGTTAGGTATGTGCCACAAGAAAGCTGCGTATGCTGCTTGGCAAAGTGTAATTAAGTAGTACTTTATTTTGAACGATAACAAAGACCTTGGCTTACGTGTCAGACTTTATACTTCACCTTTCTTGTATTCTTGCTACACTGGACTGATCACTGCAGAGATGTTTGTGATGGAGAGGATTAGCGCTCATTCTGTACATACATGGTCCAAAGTTCTCAGTTGTCTTGTACTCTTCTTCCTTTAGCACAACCAGTGTATTAATTCAGTGAATTTATAGGGCCTAGAATACATTCCCCAGTGTCATACTGGTTAAAAAATGTATTTGGATCAAATAAAAGCTTTAAACTTACTTTGTTCCTAATATTTAAAGTAACTTTCTGGGTTTTCTTTCAATCCTATCAGACTTTAAAAAAAAATTAAACTCATATTGGGTAAATCTCTCTTGCATCAAAATAAATGTCCAGAAAGAGTGCTCGTTAGTAATAGGTATTGTACTTAAAAGCCATACCCACGTTAAGCCTATGTACTGCATTGGCTTTGCTGCCACATTTTTATCATATCTGACATAATAGTATAAAAGTATTTTTTTTATCTTTTGGGGAACTGCGGATAGTTGCTTGAGGCTTTACAAGACATAAAACAAGGCCTGACTCCTCAGCCAAAGAGCTGTCAGTCTAATTCAGTGGAATATTGGCCAATTCTGCACTCAGTTTTCTGAAAAAAGTAAAAAAAGAAACCCAAACTTTTAAATTTCTTTTCTTCTGCAGTTATTTATTCTCTTGGCCTGGACATAAGACCAAGGCTTCATCAGAAAGTAAAATCTGAAATAATATCACTTGCCTTATTCCTCAGAGTAAAACTCAGAGATGGCAAATATTTTGTCGTCTGGTACCAAATTTGTTTTAACAAGCACCACTACTTGTTGGTTGTGGTTCCAGCCCGAAGTTCTGTTGGTGCCTAAGTTGGAATGAGCAGCATTAGTTGGGCACAACCACTTGAAGTGTCTATCAAGTTTCCTTTAAAAACCACAATGGCTATTCTGGTAAAAACGGCAGTGGGAACTTCTGGTGGAGCTGCTCCTGGAATTCAGGAGTTGTTAAAAATATTGCTCTGTCAGAAAAGTGGGAAGATTGTGACCTGCTCGAGGTCCAAAAAGCAGTAAAGAGCCTTCTAGTCCTCTCACTAACCACTATTGAAGTTCAGAGCCAAAGAAGAACTTGTAAACAATGGTGGCATACTGTGGGAGAAGTAAGCTGTAGGGCAGCAGTGGGTCTGAGGGGTGAGTGGGGTGGTTGGGCAACTTTGACCTCGAGCCTTAAGCTCACTCCTGTCAGAAGACCTGATGAGGAGTTACCCACTGATATAGCAAGGCAGTTGACTTGGGTGTCATGTGTACCTGTAGCACTATGCTCTGCCTGCTCCTCTGCAAGGATCCCAATCATTCAGCAGATGACAAAAATAGGTTAACCAGCTAAATCTGACACTAGGGAGTGGGGCACTGTAGCAGTGGTATATGAGGAGCAACCAGGGGGTTGAGCTGTATCATGAGCAACCAGAGAAGTAACACAGCGGGAAAGAGTCATCAAGGATTATTGTGGGAATGTGCATGGTGGTGTAGTGGGGAGAAAGAGATCAGGTTTGGAGCAAGGAAGAGGCTGAGGAAAGCAGGCTGGAGAACAGGTTCCCTACTGCATGGGACAGCATGGCACATTTCATGGTTTTAATGTAGACTTTGTTAGTTTGTTTCAGTTCTAAAACATGGGATCGCATTTGTATTCATGACCTCCTTATTATTAGGCCAACACAGTAATCCAGAGCCTGATTCCTATAACATGGACGGTGCAGGCTTACATGTGTGTTTGCATGTATGTTCTTTCTTTTACTGCATAAGCAAGTTGACACAGGAGATGTGTATCTAAGGAATTGAAAGAAAGACGCTTTGAAAGCGAGGACCTTTATTTTCTTTCCTGCCCTGGTCCATTAACCTAATGGCTTTAGTGAAGTGATGCATTGGTAATAAACCCTGCACCTATTTAATCTGACACACAGCCTTGGGTTTTGGCTACCAATGCAGTTCTTCTAGATCTTGTCAGTGAAAGGTATTTGCAATCATACACTGATATTTAGGAATCTGATCAAAATATTTTGTCATTGTTTTCCCTGACTTAAGTTTAGCACAATCCATGTTAGCCTGGAAACCTTTTTACACTGTCATTTTTTTAAACTATGAAACAAAAGAGCATGGAAATGCTCGTTAGTAGAGACTTCAATCTAAGCTCCTGCCAATAGAGAGAACAGCTTTAAATAAACCAGCCTTACTTTGGGGATTACTGACTCCCTTTGCTCAAATAATGCTGCTGTTCTGAAGATGCTCAGTTTAGGCAAATGACGTTTTCAGATAAAAAGATACTTTATTAGAAATTGACAACTAGCTCTAAGTTAATGCTATATAAGACTACCTACATAAAGTAGTCTTTGCAGTGTTAATTTTGAAACTTCAGGCAGAAGCTGGTTTGGGTTCAGCCTCAATTATATAAACTGAAATTCCTTGAAATTTGAGTGGAAAAGGAATCTGGATTATTAGTTCCACCTTTGGCCAATCTCCCTTTCACTAAAAGTTGAGAACCAATAGGGCTTATTTTGCTGTAGAAAAGTCTACTACAGTTGGGTTTTGGCTCTTAAAAAAGAACCTGGAATGATTTGGAGCTGGATCCCATTTGTTGTTCACAAATTCCAAGGGCTTAACAGGGAGAAAGTATCTCTTATTTGTTCTGTATAACACAGCCCATTAAGTACCTAAGTTTGTCGCTGCAGTGCATATTGCACTACATCTGGTTTCTTCTTACATCCTCAATTTAGAAATAGAAATTCAGCTGTTACCATAATGAAAGGAGAGAGATGTGCTGGCATTTTAATTTTTAAAAAGCACATTCTAGAATACTTAAGTTAAAGCAGAAACATTCTTTCAAAATGATTGTCTGTGTTCCCGTAAGGGTATGTAGAAAGTATTAATAATATAACACAGCACACAAAAACAGATGTCCCATGGCAAAGTTTAAATAAAATTGGAAGAAATTAACACCCAGTTTGCTAATGCGCAGCAATGGAAACTTTGCTCTACATATGGGGGCTCAAGCTTGGACGCCTACATCCCCTCCCCTTCATTATTGAACAAAGAGGAAAATAGGAACACAATAAAAATAGAAACTGATAAAAAAAGCTCAATTGATGTGTTCATTTTTATCCTGTAGCAAAGTTTCATTTGTTGATCCGTTTTCTTTGCATAATTGCTGATGAACTGAGCTCACCTTTAATCTCTGAAGCACAACTCCTAATTGCATAAATGCGATATATAAAGGCATGCAACATAATCCCAGTTCCAGAACATTGTTACTTTGATCTTTCCCTGAGCCATTATCTCATTAAATTTTTATCTCTATGAAATTGTTTGAATTCAATAAAACTTGGAAAATTAGGAAGTTTAGAAAAATTATTTCAGGTTTGTCCTGTGCTGTTTCAAGTACAGATGAGGAAAAATCAGTATGAGGTTGAATAAAGTCTACTGTATCCAGTGCCTGAAAAATTGAGAGTTGATTTACACGTGGTAGCTTTGTAAATTTACAGGGTTTTGCCTTCCTCACAGGTCAGAAATAAATTTATATACATATTTAGTATCCAAATGTCATCTTCGTTATTTGATATTGAACTATCTCAGGTCAGCGATATCACAGCACAGTGCTTAAGAGGAGATGCCACAAAAAGCTCTTTTTTACATGTAGATCTTTGCTAACTGGCTGGGGTTTTTGTTTTTACACTGTGTGTTGTTCTGAAGAGACAATGAGCTAATGACCACTCACAGGTGAGGGCTGTCTTTGAAATACAGGAAAAATCTCTCACAGAAATGTGTATTGCTAAATTATTCCCAACTGAGCAATTATTTTGCTGCCCAGTAACTTTTGACAGTTGAATTACTATTTTTGGCTGCTTCATCAAGATTATTGTTGAATATCAGTCCTTTTTAGGACTTGCCGAGTCAAGGTAGTGTGATTAATTTTGCATATCAAAATAAACTTATTTACCTATAACAGTCCAGGATATCGGAATTTTACAGCTTGATCAAGACTTTATGGATTCTCTTCACTATAAGTTAGTCTGAGAAGCTGGCTTTTCTGCTGTGTTTGGTAGGTGGGAAAGTGCTGTGGTAATTGTGTTGTGATGACTGACCAACAAAAAGAAATTATTTTAAGTACATTATTCAGAATGCAATTTAAAGCTTTTTCCTCCTTTTTTTTTTAATTGATTTTTAGAAAGATTTTGTTCTTTTAATAAGGTTTGTTGGACTCTTACCCTTCAGTCTCTCAAAAATTATGATTCCTTTAATGAGTGCCAAGCATTAGCTATTGTTCTTTCTCATCCAGAAAACAATGGATCAATTTAATCAATCAATTTAATACTATGCCTCTGCTCCTCCATTTCTAAAATCTTAATTATCAAAAGATGCAATACTCCTTTTATAGCAGTTGCATTAATTAGACTTTCTCCTGGATATAATCGTTCTGAGCACTTCAGTGCTTTCAGTTTGATAATTCTTTACATTCAGGCAGAGACTGTGGAGCTATGTTAGCATCATTATGTATATTTTACCTTGTCACAAAGAAGTTTCAAATTTTACCATTTCAGCACTTTTTGAACATCTGCCTTAAAAAAAAAACAAAAACAAAAAAACCAAGAATTCTTAGAAAGTTTGACACGTTGAGTTTTTGGATTATCTGGTCTTCGTTTGTCCAGAGACTATTTGAAAATTTCTGTGTGAAGATTTTGTGTGTCTGGTTGTAAGAAATAGATTCAAGTCCCTCCTTTCATTATGTCAGAGTGTTGGGGCTGTTGAACAGGGCTAGGGAAAGGGCAGATCCAGGCTACCTAAAAGATAAGTATTGCAGCACTGACCGCTGTATCTTTCTATCCCCATGGGATTTACATCTTGAGTCTTTGGGGGACAGCGGTACTTTTGGCCATAAGGAAGTAGTATCTGGGATATCATTGTCTTCTGTACTTTCTACCATAGGTTGAAAATACTATTCTCTTTTGTTTATTTGTTTGGGTTTTTTTCCCCTCCCCTGGCTCCAGGATGACCGCAAGAACTTAACTGCAATTACCGCAATGCCGTGCTCAAGCTACCAAAACGTGCTGAGAAGCGGGTTCATTGTGGAGCTCGTGAACTGGCGTGGTTCCCGCCCGGTTCAGGACCATGGACAAAGCACGCTCACCGCCCCCCCGCCCCCCCCCCCCGCCGCGCCT
>VYZM01020096.1:3564-22817 GCA_013398915.1 Dromas ardeola | reverse complement strand
CTTGGCAGTAGTAGTGTGACGAATAGGCAGTTGAATTTAAAGATTCTCACCCGGTAATTTAGTGAAGTGAATCCCAAGTCTAGAACAAACCCCTACTGTATAATTCATACTAATGTTTTAAGTCTTGTTCGTTATTATTATGTACTGATTTTATAGATTAATTTATAAGACGGTTTGAAAGGACCTGGACAAGGAAAAGCCTCATCTTTTTACTTCTAGAAGAACTCCTACTGAAATACTAGTCTACGCAGTGTATCGTATGCGAATGTCATTTGCACTGAATGCAGCTGCGATATTTTGCCATTTATGGAACCTTGGAAATACAGCAGGCAACGAAGTATTTATTGATCCACTATCTAACCATTAGAGACAACCTTAACATAAGCTTAAAATGGCTTAAAGCATACTACAATTGTCAGCTTGTTTTTCTGGAGAAAAAAAAAAGTGCTGAAGCATTATAGAGCAGTATATACATATATGGAGTACTGGGAAGAAAAGAGATATAGTTGGTGCAACCTTTAAACTGTGATAATATCTACACTTGATGTTGTTCTGTAGGGGAACAATAGAAAAGAAAGATAAATTAGCCTGTAAGCCTTCACAGCTGCAAGAGTTTTGGATACTTAGTGTCCTGTTTTCCTAGAATAACTAGAATGTGCTTAAAAAATAAAAATCTGCTCTGTCATTTGGTAATATAGTATAGGATTTTTGAAAGAAGCATTAAAAAAAAAAAGCATCAAACTCCCAGTAAAAATTCAATATAATTTCAGTGAGCCTTTGATTTCAATGAAAGTGCACAGAACTAATGGTTCAATTCCTCATCATCGGTAAAACTAAAGTATGTTTAGTGTTTTCTGACTTCTAAAAAAAAAAAAAATGCAGTGTGTAGTAATTTATGACAGAAGGTTGATGTGCCCCATTATGGAAACTCTCTTTGACTTTAGGGCAAAATACTTCTATGTTATGACAGAAATACATTTACACAGGTAACAAAGAGAGAGAGAACCTTTTGATGGCTATATACTTGTTTCAACAAGATTTTCTGTAGCCTAATCAATCAGTTCTATGTATTTTACTGGTCTCGTCTACTGGATTGTGTAGAATTTTACATCTACTTTGAGTGAACCACACCTGAGAATTATGTGAAATATCACTTATTACTGGCTCCTGTGATGGGACAAGCATCTGAGGCTTGATGTGAGACAAAAGATTTTTGAACTGTCCAACAGCAGCTTTGGTGAAAATCAAGGGGAAGGAGTAGACTCCGTGTAAGCTTCTCATCAAGAGACATACTAGGGCCAGGCACTCAGGAGAGACTTTTTTTTAGATGTTGTTCCAATAGGACACATAAGGGATGTCTTTAATAATTTTGATAAAAGAACCTTTCACAACTTGCTGTGGTGATATAATGGCTCTGAGTGCCATCTGACTTTGAGATCTGTACAATATGTCCTACATAATACCTAGTTTTAAGAACTACAGTGTCTGAAACATCTAAGTAGCAAAAGGGAGAACTTCAATAAGAGGGGAAAGAGAACACTCCACGAGATTTCCTAGTACTGCTGAAAGCCAGCCGTTGTCTGTCGGCTGCTAGCTGACTTGAACAAAGCTAAATAATACGTTATGTTCCAGCTATAGACCCTCAGGTTTTGTGTGTCAACAGTAAGTGTTACGTTAGGAAGAGATCCTGATTTCTGAGACTGTAGGTAGGAAAGACAGAGAGACACACACCTTTATGGAAAAAAAAGCAAGGGCATCCTTATAAGACTTTCTGATAGCAAAATATATAAGTTACTACTGATTGGTTCCATCATATTGGATAGCTGAAGACTCAATCTCATTTGATTAAGATGACATTTCTGCTCTGGTTTTTATCATTAGTGAGCATGGTAAAGCTGTTAAAAAAAGAAAAAAAAAGAATAAGACCATACTCTTTCCAAAGCATATTATTGAAGCTTTATTGATGTGACATTGGGATGGCTTGTGAGGAGGGCCCTGTGTGTCCCTGTGATCTAGAGAGCAGTGCCTTACCGTGTTATAACTCTTACTAAGGGCTACCTTAGACGATTCAACAGCTAGAGAGGAGATGAAAATTAGACTGCTAGTTGCCAAAACTAACAGCAACAGGAGAGCAACCCATTCCTGGAACAAACTATGCTATGATGTTTGCTGCTGCAAGCAACATGGTAGTCCTAGTGGAACCTTATTCAGGCTTTTCAAGCAGCATTTGGCAGCGCAGGAAATGTTTGTGCTCTGATATGATTCCATTGTTCCTTCACCTCGTCACTCATCAGTTTTTCTTATTTTTATAAAACAGAGCTTGAGCTAAAGTGCGCAAAAGGAAAAGCTGCTTGTGCCTTCAGTGGGCTTCATGCAACCCCTGTTGTGAACAGTGTTTGATTATTAAGAACAAAGATCATTAGAGATAGAATTTATGATCTCTGGTTGTTCTAGTAAAGTTAATCTCTGGTAAACTTTTGCTTTTATTCAGGGATGTGTTAAACAATATTTTTTCTGTTTTCAGCTAAAGAGGATAAGTAGTGCTCTTGTCTCTTTGCTGTGAACGTATTGTGCTCATGTAGGCATGGAGATGAAAAATTAATTTGTACAAGAATTGTATGAAGTGGTCACTTTTTCCATGTAAATGTTTTCCATTTTGTTTTTGTAAACTATAAGAGCAATTATTTTTTTCCTTAATGGCAAACATTTTGGGAAGCAGGAACATGACATACTGCTCTACTGCTGAATGGCTTTCAGTTACCATGCTTGGTTTCAGCACATCGTAACAGTGAAAGGCAAGAAAGCATTGATATCTGCTGATGTTACTATACCTCATCTTTAGTTTGGAAAATTTCTCAAAAGCTTTAATGGCTTTAGAATCTCCTGTGGATTTATGCTGGACCGCAGTAGTAGAACTATCTATATAAGTCTGGGTTCTACAAAGATGAGGGTAAGAGTATCCTTTTCTAATGTTGTTTTGAAGCAACTGTTGCTACTGATCAGCCTGGAATCAGGATGCAGAGTGGCCGAAAGACTGTAATTAAAGAATGTGATTCCAAATATTAGCCAAAAAAAAAAAAAAAAAAAAGTTTAATGTATTTATCCTGTAATGGCATTACCAGGCTGACCAGATAAAGTAAAATAAACAAAATATGTCATGTACTTCACAGTACCACACATTAGTGCTGGGGGGAAATGAGCTTTGATGCAGAAAATCTTGCTGTGGTGTATCGTCGCTTCCCAATCCTGGAAAAAAAAAAAAAAGGGGAGAATAATTCAGGACCATATGGGAGTCTAATAAAACTGAGTGTCAACAATCCTCTCACATCCATTCCAGATGGTTTAGACTTTCCTTGGAACTGAATGTCTCGTGTAAAATTAGCTCCCTGTTTATTCTCAGTTAATAACAGTTGCAAAGGTGAAGAAAAGATTAATGTAGCAGAAAAGACATGAGAACAGCAAGATGTCTTTCTTGTAAAATAGTTAATATTGAAAGATACAATTCCGGTGTATGAGCAGAAGGATATGACTGAAAATAAGCAGTTTGATTTACTACATGTATTCAAACATATGATGGCACACAAAGGAAAGGAATCTTTCCTAGTAAGGAAAGGCTTGTTTTCCTTTCAAAAGGAAGGAAAAAAAAATATTCCTGACTAAAAGGAAAAATCCTGTCTGGAATTGGGAACTCTGTGGGATTTTTCCCGTATTTTTTCCAGTTCTTGATGTCAGATAAATCTTTGTCTTTCCCTCTGAAGTCTTTATCTGAAGTTTGATAATCATGCAGATTTTTTTGTCATAACTGCTAATAACTGAGATTTAGGATAAAATAATTGAACTTAACATAGCAGGCAGTATTAGATATTATGTACCAGTAAAGAAATGCAAATTCATCTAACATTCCATCCTTACAGGCTAAAACGGGATCCTACATGTGTTTTTTCTGTGTGCTGTGCTTGTGGCAAATATTGTGGTCTAATGTTACTTTTTGTTTTTTCTTTTAAAATGAGTGTGACTTTTTTCCTTCACAATCTGTCTCAACACACAATTCAAAGTATGTTCTACTGGTGGTTAGATCTATGGGTTTGAGTTTGCGTAATGGCTTTTACAATAATAAATCTTGCCTTGTCCATGGGCTAGTTGAACTTTTGCTGCACAGATTTAAAAAAAACCCAAAACCACAACAAGCAACAACAAAAAAACAACGACAAAAGATCTTAACTTCATGCTGTCATTCTCTTTATCCTATTCAAAAACTAGAGATTTTGTTTCATCTGACAGAGCAGCAACTGGAGCTGAATGAGGTCCAGCATGCAATAATACCACATTGGAGCAAAGCAAACTCAGTCTTTCTCTGTTTTCTCTCTCTTCCCTCTCACAAAATTTGGCATCAAAACATTTAAAACTTCATATGAAACAATGTTACCTGTTTTGGGTTCTCTTGTAGCCATGTAGCTTGTATTTCAATTACATTTTTAAGGAAACCTGGCTTTTTTGAGATTTTGTTTTGGTTTTGTTGTTGGTTTTTGTGCATTTTGGGTGTTTTCTTTGTCCTTATGTATTTATTTAAATGCTGCTGGCAACCTTACTTATTTATATAACTCTAGATATCAAGTGAAAATTCCAAAGCTTGAAAGCTTGACAGTGAATAAAAGACATGATCAATTATGGCTAAATATTGGAGTTAAAGGTACATTTAATTTTTGCACGAGTTAATAAGGCCTCCTTTGGTTCAGGTACAATTACAGTTTCTCCGGTATCTTCTTCCAAAGGCTGCAGAACTGGAGCAAATAAGTGGAGAGTTGCGGTCAGCTTCAATTCCAGCTATGAAAATATCAAAAAGACTCTTCACTGGTGTGAAGGAGAGGTCTATAGGAAGATGTACGTCCCTAATATCATGGATATTGTGAGAAAATATTGCCACAGAGTTGAGTGAGAACATAAGGCTTTCCTGTTGCAAAGAGTAAATCCATCGTATCCTTAGTAAAGGCACTGGCAAAACCTCTTTTGGTCAAAATGGGAGCAGGCTGAAGTCTGGTTGGGCTTTTGTATTGCTTTTTACTTACTTTTAAAAATTAAATACAGCCAAGATGTCTTAGATAATCTGGTTTGCCTGTTGTGAGGCAAAAATCTTCCTGCATCTTTAAAAACATTTTTGAGACTTTTGGGGGGCTTTTCCCAGTGTTTTTGTGCAAAATTGAGTGGGAAAGTTTTGGTTTTGAAAAAATATTTTTGTTGTGAGTGTTCTGACCAAGCATCCAGTGAAGCCTGGCAAGGTTTTGCCATTGACTGTAATGGGTAAATAAAAAGCATAGAAACTTTTATATACATACACGCACTTAATGTAATCACCACCCTATAACAGAATCATAGAATGGTTTGAGTTTGGAGATCATCTAGTTCCATCCCCCTGCCCTGGGCAGGGACACCTCCCACTAGACCAGGCTGCTCAAAGCCCCGTCCAGCCTGGCCTTGAACACCTCCAGGGATGGGGCAGCCTGGGCCAGTGTCTCACCACCTTCACAGTAAAGAATTTCTTCCTGATATCTAACCTAAATTTCCCCTCTTTCAGTTTGAAACCATTACCCCTTGTCTTATCACTACGCTCCCTGATAAAGACCCTCCCCATCTCTCCTATAGGCCCCCTTTAGGTACTGGAAGGGGCTCTAAGGTCTCCTTAGAGCCTTCTCTTCTCCAGGCTGAACAACCCCAGTTCTCTCAGCCTGTCTGCCTCAGTCCTTTGATATTCTTTAGTAATAACCCAACAGTATAGTTGTCATGGACAACTCTGTTCCTTATTAGCTGTATATCTTGTGCACAAGCATTAGTCTACACAAAAATAATTATTTTTGTGAGTCATTGTTCTAGGCCCAAAGATACTGTGCCCACTTGGCAAAAACAGATTGCTATTAATATATGAAATCTGCTCTGAAAAATAATTTAAGCCAGTTTGCAATGATTACTTTGTTCTTGTTTTTTGTCTTTAAAAGGTATTTAATTCTAAAGAGATATTGGAAACTGGGGATTTAAAATAGATCTGACACAACTTGTTCCCTAATTAATTTTAAAAAGTCTTGATGTAATTTCTTTTGTACCGTTAATTTTGAATGCACAATTGGCCCTACTTTATAGTCTAGATTTATTATCTGATATTGTCACTTCTGAGGAATTATTAAACTGGAGATTGTTTGGGAAGTGTGTTGTCTAAGCATGACTCTTGATGGCTATATTTCATACAAGTGACACTCTGTCATCTTCTAGGGGATAATAAATGGGCTCAAGTGTCCATCCAGTTTGTTCTCAATAGAAGCAATTCCTTTTGCTCAGTAAGTTCAGTGGTTTAGATCTAGCTGTCCCATTTCAGTCTTGGCTGCTGTTTGGGGTCTACAAAGCCAGTTTCTCTCCCTGGTACGTGACTCCCTAAGAGCTGGAAGAGAGACACAAAAGTTCTGTTTGGTGAAACAAAATAGATAGTTCTGTGGCACCAGGACTAGGAAAGTCTGATTTATTTCTTCAGCTTTCTCTTGTTTAATGAACTGTGAGCACCAAAGTTGGATCTATGTAAGAAGGTTCGATCACATTTCCATTAGACATGTTCTGATGTCTAATAAATTAAGAGGGTTGGTGTTGTTTTGTTTTTGTTTTTGTTTTTTTTTTTTCAGTTATAGCATTCCTCTCTTCTATCTTGCTGCATGTTTTAGAAAAGTTGTAGGATTTGAAAATTTTTAAAAAATTAATTTTTTTTTTTTTAGTGCAAAAGTTTTTGGGTAGAGAGCACACAAATAAAAAGAATGCATGATTGTATAATCTTTATTTCTGGAGTAAATGGGATTAGCAATGTATGTGTCATTCTTTGATTTCCACACTTATCTATGCATATAGTAAGTAAAACAATCCATGTTTCTCCATTTCAATGTCCTACTGGGTTACATAGAAAAGATGCGATGCATCAAATTTCTTTTAATAACCTAGCAGAATCATCATTAGTAAGGGGAAGGCAATTATTTCTCTTCATTAAACTTCTAAGTGCTTGTTCTAAAGTAATCAGGAGACCGTATGCTTTATAGTCTTGCATAGCTAATACATATCCATTTCTGCATCTTCTGTAACACCAAGCTCAAAATTATACTGAAGGGTTAGAATATATCTGTGGTCGCATGGTGATTTCAGAAATGGCTATTAAGAGGTGTTAATTAAATTCTTAGTCTTTCTAGATACATGTTTTAAATTTTAAACAGAGATTAATATAGATGTCTGGCTACTACAGGAGCCTGTAAAAATGTGTCACTGTGTGAATGTTAACCTGAAATTAAATTTCCAAGAGTTGAAAAGGTTTAAATATTCTTTTTTGTTTGTTTTATCCACTGGAGATGGATTTGAAGCCAGTATCAGATATGAGTGCCTTTTTCTCAAAGGGAGTTCAGAATCTGAACCCATTTAACGTGCTAGTCTTAAATCTACTTTTAACCAAAACTAAAGAAATTTAACTAGGCTTATATAGAAAGGCTTGGGGTTTATTTGGTTTTATTTCTTCTCTCAGCAGGCCATTTAAATGTAATTCAGTAGAGGGGGGAAAAAAAGGCTTGGTAAACTATCATGAATTCCATTGGAAATGGACCTCATTCCAAAGGGCAATGAAACACTTTCAAAATCTTCAAAATACATATTTATTACTTATCACATGTTCTTCCTGGTGAATTCTACGGTTTCGTCTTTTTAAAATGTATTATAATGACTCTGAATGTTTGGGGATATTTACTTGTGCACAAGTAACTCCCTGATTTTAGGAGTTGTCTGCTGCTAAAAGAGAGGGCTAAGGAACGAGCTTGAGCACGAGGCCTCTTGTTTGCCTGTGCTGTAGTAATGTTAGTCTGTCCCTTGGCTGTATTTTGGAGAGCTTCAACTAGCTCTCTCCAGGACAGCGGAATAGTGCGATAGATAAGTCTCCTCCAGAATCCAAGTATTGTTTTCTCCATTATGCCAACAGGCTTTGCATCTTTCATGTGACTTCATATTTATCTCAAAGCATGCATTAAAACCTTTGGTTTTGTGTAGTTTTATGCATAAAAAATACTGCTTTGAGAGGCTCTAGTACAGCACTTACGTTATTTCAGACATCCGTAAGTGGGGAAAAAAGAGATCAAGGACTAAATGCCATGTAGTATTTGGCCTAACTCTCTGCTCTGGAAAGTTTCTCCCTTGATAAGCTGTTGTAATTGTATTTTGTCATGTTATGGCAAAATGGAGGGATAAGTAAATTAAAGGTTTCAGAATGCTACAGAAAAATAATTTATTAGTGTCATGAAATAGCACAATGAAACTGCAAATAGGAAGTAGTTATAAAATAGTAAAATAGGTATTGCAATAGAACGATCACTGCAAAAAAATAGAAAATGTTTAGACTTGGTGCACAAAGCCAGGTTGTGGCACAAAGTACAGCCTTAATATTTCAGAATTAAAATACTATGAAAACTAATAATGGCAATGCTTTACAGATGAGGTAAAGCATAAAATATCTCATATGATAGCCTGTAAGAAGACTGTTACTCTAGGTTTTATGTTGTACATATGTACTGCTGTTTATTGCTAATCAGTTAGAAGAACATGATGTCTTTGTTGTTAATTTTAAAATATATTTAGAGTTAATTTTTCCCTGCTCTCAGGAGCAATTGTGACACCTAAAATTCTAAATCCCACTGACTTTCCATGACATTTCATTAGGCTGGCTCAGAATACTGAAATGAACCCTTGTAAACCGCGCATTGCAAGTTCTAAAAAGCCTTGGTGAATAAATGTCACACTTCAGTTTATTTTTTAACTTTTTAAACTGTGGACTACGATATAAATAGTCATTGGACCCGCAA
Organism: Dromas ardeola; assembly: GCA_013398915.1. Taxonomy (NCBI): domain Eukaryota; kingdom Metazoa; phylum Chordata; class Aves; order Charadriiformes; family Dromadidae; genus Dromas; species Dromas ardeola. Next base: position 13,953 of record VYZM01020096.1, on the reverse strand, counting down.
AGGCTCCACTGCAGTAATATTGATTAAGAGTCTTTACTCTGATCCAAGTCCAGTCTGTGGTATTTTGTTTGAAAGACTATGGTGTCACAAAAACACCATACTAATTAATCAGCCTCTTCAGAAGCCAAATACTGCAGCAGCGTCTTGGATTGGTTTTATCTCCTATTGCTCCTATTCATGCTGTATCCTTACTCTTCTGTTCTACAGAGAGCTCCTTGGATTCTCGGAGGACAATTGGGAATTTAATCATTTAATAAAAAAAAGATAATGTGGAAATGGATTCATGTTAGCAGACTTCAAAAAGAAAATTCAGCTAATGTTTGAAATTTAAATAGGTCTAATATTATGCTTTAAGCTGCTCACAAATTGATGATCTGTAGCCTGATAACTTGAAAGAACGTGGCAAACTTTGGCTTTCAATAGGTTATAAAGTTTGGAGACTATTCCTGCACATCAATACTGCATCATTGCCCTCTCTTTCACAAAATGTGGTGGGTTGTGGGTTGGTATGTTTGTTTATTTATCTTATTTTTCTTACAATTACCCAACCGTGGATTCTATTGTTGGAGTTAGTAGCTAAATTGCAGAGCCTTGGCCTTCTTATACTCAAGCTCTTCACAGGGCTTTTGAGGATGAGCACAGTTTCCAAAGAGCAGAGAGTGGTCAGGGGAGAGAATAGTCACTAGGGAGTATATCTTCTTTGTGTAGTCTGCATAAACCTCCTCGTCCTGTGAATTGCAAGCCTCGCTCTCTCATGGTATCTCATGCATGCCAATGTTTTGTACTAGCATGCTGTGTGAAAATCTTTTAACCCTGTAAGATGTAGTTCTCCCAGACAATTTATCCTTTGTTGGGTCATGATACAGTTCCCATGGAACTTTTCAGAAATGATTGATGATAAATGACTCAAATTTAGAGAATTTCACAGGCTTTTGTATTTGCTAGGTGACATTCTTCTATTATGGCAAAGAACTCTAGTGTGTATCCGGAATTGAAAAATGGGGAGTTGTCATTCCTTGATATAATTTTAAGTATCTGTTAAAAAAACCAGCCAATCAACCATAAAAACCTTGAGGTTCTTGCACTTGTTATTTTGAAGCAGGATACTTGCCAGCAATGAAGGAAAATGCATGGTATAGAGACAATAATTTACTGGTAATCTACTTAATAACAACAAGCAAGCAAAAATAAACCACAGCTGGTGCATATTAGCAAGCTGTATATATATCCCTCTTAAAGTGTTCTCCTTCCATCTTCACAGAATCACAGGGGTTGGAAGGGACCCCTGGAGGTCACCTAATGCAACCCCCCTGCCAAAGCAGGTTCACCTGGAACAGGTCGGACAGGAACCCAGGTGGGTTTTGAATGTCTCCAGAGAAGGAAACTCCACAACCTCTCTGGGCAGCCTGTTCCAGTGCTCCATTACCCTCAAAGTAAAGAAGTTTTCCCTCATGTTGAGATGGAATTTCCTGTGTTCCAGTTTCTGCCCGTTGCCCCTTATCCTGTCACCGGGCACCACTGAAAAGAGTCTGGCCCATCCTCTTGACATCCGCCCTTTAGATGTTTATAAGCTTCCCTTCTCCAGGCTAAACGGACCCAGGTCTCTCAGCCTTTCCTCATAGGAGAAATGCTCCCGTCCCTGATCATCTTTGTAGCCCTCTGCTGGACTCTCTAGTGGTTTCTTGTCTTTCTTGTCTTGTCCAGGGAGCCCAGAACTCCAGATGTGGCCACACCAGGGCAGAGCAGAGGGGGAGAATGACCTCTGTCGAGGTCATCCTCTTTTTAATGCACCCCAGGAGACCATTGGCCTTCTTGGCCACAAGGGCACATCTTGATTATGTGTGGTTGATGGCTATTCTTCCCTAGGTGGAGTTTCACAACAAGACATTAGTGTCCCCAGTTCTGACAAGGTGGTGTTATTTCCTGATGGTGTTTTCATCATCTTCACCTGTAGGTTCCCTGGGAGCCACACGTACACATTTGCAGTAACAGTTGGCTTACCTTCTCATTTTTCTTTAGTCTGCAACTTTCTGTTGTCCCTGAGTTTTACTGTACATTCTAACCAAAGTATTGTCATGTATTTATTATATATTTCCTGCTGTACTAACCTTTGCTTAAATTGTTAGATTATATGATTTTTTTCCTCTCTATATAAGCTTATTTACTCACACCATGCGTACATCCTCGTAGATGCAGACTCTGGACATATATCACGGCATTTAAGCAAAGGCATTTTAACTGGATTATGGTCTCGTTGTCTTGGGGTTTTGACCAAAGATTGTCATTGGGGTGAAGGGACTCTCAGGCAATTAGTTCCTGAACTACATGGTACATTTTTTTAATTTTTTTTTTTTTACTGTAACCTTTCTCTGGGGCATGGGATTAGCAAGTCATCTCTGTTTTGAAGATTTAATTGATACTCATAATGTACTTTGAGATCCTTAGGTGAAGTAATATAGTGGATTGGTAACATTTCTGCAGTATAAATTTATCTTCTTTGCATTATTCTTTGTGGAAGAAGGAAGACAAGACCAATGAATACAGTTTCATTTGTATTTATACATCTGAGCTGGTGAAAATTCATTTGAAAACATTTCACTTCACATCAAACAGAAAAATATCTATTTGCAGCTGCTTTAGCATTCATTCAGTAGCTAGATCTAATCCTTTTGCAAAATTTAATTATGTGCTTTCTGAAATGGAAGTAAGTGGCAATTTTCTTAATGCAGTTAGCACCATACTTACTATTATAATACTGATTTATACTCTTCTCATGTCTCTCTCGAACTATTGTTTGACACTGAAAAATATCTTCTAACGTTTGCTGGAATGAAAAAAGATGAATATAAATACAAATACGTGTATAGGTGTTAGAAGGCGCAGTTTCTGAATTTAGCTATTTTGATCTATAATTACTTGCCAAGAATCTTTCAATGGATGCTAAATGGAGAATGAAATTCAACTCCATCTACATATCATTACAAGGTAAGGATAAGTTTATAAAGCATTGAGTGAGATGCTAATCAGCTCTTCTAAAACTAAAGAGGAATTAAATGATTGAAATCCGATGGGAGGCATTTTCAGCTCTAATCAGGCAGTTTAATGTAGTTGTGCACGTTGTGCCAAACATATCCTTTTTTGCAGTTGAGTTCACTGGTCTTGGTTTTGACCAGCAATTATTTAACGAATAAAGAGTTATTATGAAGACCTGCTTAATTCTTGGACTGATAAATTCATAACTATTGTAGAAGTGTGGTGGGGCTGCATGAAGTATTGGGACCCACATCAGTCACTGAAGGATCAAGGCACAAAACCCTAATGTTTCATTAGAGATTCCTGTTCTACTGTGGACTATGGAAGAATGCCATAGAGTCACTAAATTAAATAAACCAAGCAACAAGGTAAAATAATCTAAAATATCATATTAAGAGAAAGTGAGTTAGTATCAATTAATAAGTTACTTAATTAAGTTAAACTGAATTATACTTAAAATACCAACAGAGCCTTACAATTTCTCAGAAATCATTTTGAAGCTTAGTAAGCAGTGTTCTGTCAATCTTGATGGCAAATTCAATCTGCCACATGGATTCCACTTAAGTAGACTGGGAGAACACTTTAGTAAAAGGTGGTATTTGAAAGTAATATTCTAATGCCAGCACTAATTGGAATAATGCCAATAAATTCTGTCCATACTATTGGTGCTTAGATTTCTCTCCACCTCTACACTTTCAAGCACTCTAGAATGGCTCCATCTCTTCCTAAAGCAGTGTTTAATAACTGAATCAGACTACAGGAGTTTATTGGCCTTTAGCTTTTTTGTATGAACAGGGACTTCAGTAATACATAAGCTGTTCTTGTTGCATGAACAAGTTTTCTGTGTGTGCCATCTGCTGGACCCTGCTCCAAGTGCAATGTTAACTCTCATAGATGTTTTCAATTATATTTGTACCTAAATAAAGTTATCTGCACCTAAAGAGACGATAGCAAAAATATGAACAGCATAACATCATCTCACTTTATGAAGGCAGCAGGGCTTATTGAGTGACTGTAGTTCACAATATATAATTCTAAAAATGACGATTCTGGATGTTTTTGTCTTTTATGCATTGATGCATTTGAATGGAATTATTGCTACGGGACTGTGGATCTGTGGAATCGGGTGCTTGTCTATATTGTAAAATCAATGGTCTGTGTTTGAAAACATTGGAGTTACAACAGTATGTAAAACTAGCACTTTTATAAATAGATATCATAAAGTTTAAGGCTTACAATAATAGTAGATAGGTAATGTTTTTTTGAGCCCTAACAGTCTTAACCTCTCAAGTCCTGGGTAACTGCCACTCTAAAATGTATATGTCAGCAGCAAATTCCAATCTTAGATTAGAGAAGGATTTATCTCACCATAGATCAGAGCAGGTTTGGCCCAACATATTAACTGTTTTCCTCTATCCATAGTCATATGTTCCTTTCTGCCATAAACTTTCAATAGGGATTTTCTTTTAAAGTTAAGAATTGAATTTAATGGCATATTAACCGAGGCTGTAACACTGGTTGTATTGGAGAATGCAGAAAGTGAACAATCTAATAAAACTGAGAAACGTTTATTAGTGTTTAAAAATTACTAATAGAGATTGTAAAATTCCATGATAAATGTTTTCACTGGGAGTATCTCGTGATCGGGTTACTGTCTGAAAAATCTATCCATTTGCACTTAATGTTAAAGAGTTCTTATGATTTTTTTTTTATTTATTTTTTTTTTAGTGAGCCATTTCCTACCTTCCAGTTTTCTGTCACTTAGCCGAATACAAGAGTTATTACTCTGAAGGCTTTCATTTGAAAGTGAAATAAATTAGTTATACAGATACAAGCTGAATTTGTTATGCCATCATGATATGAGTAGAAAAAGAGATGAAATTTACTTTGAACTATGTAGTCAGTTGATTTCCTGCTTTGTTTCCTTTTTTGTTAGATACTTTTCTCCCAGATAGCTGAGCCCATTGTTTGTATCATCAAGCCAAGCTTTTTTGTTACATCCACAAATCCCAATTATCTTAAGAATCAATAAAAACCACCTCTTCTCCCTTCTTTTAAAGCTTTGATAAAATGCATTCCTAGGTAAGCAGTCTTGTATGAACTTAAATTACTTAATAGATTTCTGCTTTCTTACTGTTATTAAATCTTTGCAATAGCATATCCTCTGAAATCGGTGGGAAATCTGAGTTTAGAACATGCCAGTTTTCATCCTTGCATCTAATACTTTTAACAATCAATTCGTGCATGCATACACACACACTCATACATTTACATACTCTTTTTTGTGATTCTTAGATTGGGAAAACACAATGAAACATGATTTAAAACTCAGTTTTGAGCATACAACTTTTATTTCATGATTATTTTATTTTCTAACAACATCCACATTTATGTGCTGTGAGCAGCCCATAATCACAGTGATGTATAAAACATAGTCTTCAAGTTTGGTCTGTGTTGATGCACTGAACGTTTAATAGACTAGTCACTTGATGACAGTAGACTTGATGCAGTTTTAAGTCACTTAAATTTTTACAGTACCTGGTAATAAAACACCATTTAAAATCAGAGCTCTGTTTTGTATAATGGCATATATACATTGAAAAGATTTAAACTGTTTATATCCACATGGTAAGCTTTGAAACACTGCTTCACCAACGGCAGTTCTCAAACATATGTAAGTATATGAGGAGGGGAAATGGATCTTATCGTGCAAATATTCATGCAAATAGACCACTGCATAACAGCCACGGGAGAATGGGGCTCAGACTAGCTAATGGCTCAGATTAGCTAACAGCTGAGATTAATTAACAGGTCTGTGGTCCACATTTGGACAAAATTAAGTACTGTAGAAATTTGAGGACCAGAAACACTGCGTGCAAAGCATATCAGAAAGAATATACTTAAAATACAATGGGAAATAATTCTGCAGGCTTGCTTGCAAAAAGTAAAAAAATGAACCTGCTTTATTTCTTCCATAGAATGATTATGGTAATCATGTTTCTGAAATTCCAGTCTACGAATTCAACAATATATACTACATTAAAGAAATCAGAGCAACATGCATTTTTCATATATCTACATGATTTTATATAATTGTTTCAAAATTTATTAATTCCAACCTTGTGAAAAATTTTACTCAGGGAGAAACCTATAATTATGAGACGGAAAATCAGAGAGTAAATTATCACTATAAAAAAAGTTTTTGTGTGTGAAATAAACAAAGATACATACTGTGTATAAAATAGTAGTTTATTCCCAAGAAAAAAGACCCTTCAGTGAGTTTCTTTTTAACGTTCTTGTACAAATGAGAAATGCGTATCCACTGGAGTACCCTTTTTGGTGTTTTACAATACAGAATGAGTAAGAATGGGATTTAATAAGGTTTTTTTTAGTTTTTTTGTTGTTGTTTTATTTTCTTGTCCCAACAGCTCTAAAAATTTCCTAGTTTAAAGGCTACAGATAATGTAGAAATAGAGGTTACATTAGATATTCCAAAAGTTCATACTACTGCGTCACTTCATGACTTAATAAAAGTCCTGTATTTCTATACATCTTTAAATGCCCGATTCTGGCTGTGTTTACAGGTGGTATGGGATTGCACTTTGCTATTGTCATTTTTGGGTACCATGCAAATGCTATGGAGAAAGCTTTAAAAGCAACCTAGCTACAATAAATTATTGTGTTTTCAAGTTTGATTATTTTTTTAATTACTCTAAAAAATTTACATGCTGTTTTCATAAATGACCTAAATGTGCAGCTCCTCTTCTTTGTCAGCAGTCCCAGCCTGACCAGACTCATTACCTTCGGCTGGAACACATATTTATTTGCTTGGCTTATGCAATTTTTATATGCTACTGGATAGATCTTCCTCTGCTGAACCTGCACCTGAGAGCAATGGTCTGAGGGAGCAGATTAATTAATCTAATTAATTTTAATTAGATTTTTAAAGTAAGGCCATAGACAATACATAAACAATTTCTCTTTTTTTCTTTTTACAGTTTAAGTGACTTGGAAGGAAAAGGTTAATATAAAGCCTATTGTACATTGGTTGGCTGGCTTTATCAAGGCACTTTATCCAGAAAACCCCTTTCTTTGGGTTACACAGTATGAAAACTCAAGCTTACTGAACATGAAAAGTCTCTGTCAAGGAATGTGATCATTAAGCTAGGAAGGTCTTTTTCTTCTTGACCAAACTAATAACTCATCATTAGGCTAATAGAGATATCAATGAATGCCGAGATGCTACAGATTTCAAGATAGGTCCATTTTCAACACGAAGTTTTGGGTAGTTATATAGCTTTCCTGTTAAGGACTAAGTATAAAACTAAGCCAAATTTATAATTAAAATAAAAATCTGTGTATGCGAAAACCCTTTAAAAAATGTTTTCTAGAAATCTGCTTGTTACTTCAGAACTTCTCTCCTTTGCCACTATAAAACTCTGAGCGTTTTCCCAATGAGACTTCCATCTTACCTTGAGTAGGTAAGTGAAGCCCATTTTACTTTGAAAAAAGTATGCCACTGACTCACTTGAAGTCTGTGGATGTGAAGCAAGATGCTCGAGAGCAGGCTGCAGCCCAGTGCTCTTTCAGGAGAAGCAATAAGAACTATGTCAATAATTAGGGAGGGACTTTTTCCCCTGCTCTGGTGTGTGAACATGGGCAACGACTCCAAGTCCTACTCTCTGAAGTAGAATTGAGCAATTAAAACCAGATTGAAACAGGATTTGGTACTGCTTAGGCAGCTTAGAGAGAATTTGGACTGCTTCACCAAACTGAGGTGAGGTGGGAAATTTCTCCAGTTAACCAGATGAGGTGGAGCTGTGAGCATTTCCCCCCCAGCCCTGTGTAATACTAGTAGTAATGTTTCATATTCATTACCTTTTTCTCAGCTGATCATTGCTAAGATGTTTACAGATCCTGTGTAGCAGGCTGCTGGGTTTTAAGGACATAGAACCGTTATCTCAATTGTCATGTTACCTAGTGCTCTGAAAATTACTACCGTCAGTAAAATCTATGTGACGCTGTAAGTCTTTGGTATCTGTTTAATATGAAAGCAAAACACGGTAGAGAAAAATGTTTGAATGACTTCTTGTACAAACATTCTTTTATAACTTGTATATGTCCTAATTATTTTAAGTTGTTTCCTAGTCTTAAAATCAACTTTAATATTATTCAAACAGATAATTAGAGCTTTTGCAGTAGTTAAATACTGCTAGGTCCAGCTTCGGGGAGGTGGGGGGGAAGGGGGGCACACGTAGTCCTGGAATTAAATACACATCAGGCATGTTCTTTTGTTGACCCCCAAACCTCTGAACTTGCGCTGTTTGAAAAGCAAGGCATAACTTTGTCTGAACTTGAGGCTTTTAAAAAGTAGTCAGGAATCTTGCATATAGTGTGGCATCACCTAGCAACTATTTTATAATTTCAGTTTTACGTTATTACACTTGAAGTTGTGGCCAGAGCCTGGTTCTGCTGTGCAGGCAGAACAAGTTGTCATCTGAAGCCATAGTGATTTAGGGGCAACAAAATGTTTTACTTTATAACTTTACCTAGGAATGATGGGGATTTCGTAGTGGCTGTGGCTGAGAAAGCCCTGTAACTTTAATGCTGGTGCTGATCCTTTAGTCATGCTGGGTTTTGTTTGTGTTTCTTCTTGGTGTAAAAACCATCTCCAGCAGAGGCTGCCTTTCTATTGGGTGCATGGATAAGTCATTGTTTTTCTGGATGTTGTTAAGGCCTCTTCCTTTCATTGTCTGTACTCTGCACCGTCTCAGAAGAGTCACCAGAATTGCTTTCATCATTACCATGGCGATAAACTTTCCTACGCAGCCCCGAGGGCCAAATCCAAACGGCTGGAAGTAGCGTGAAGGAACCTGCGCAGAATAACATGAAGAATAAACTTTAAGACAATTTTTTCTTCATAAAAGTAGACAAAATTATGATGGAAACTGGCAGTAAATCTATTCTGAAAAACTTGTGGAAAGAATCTCTTAGGAGCTCTTACTTCTTTCCTTTACACTGTGAACAGGTCTCCCACCCAAGTCAGGCCAAAATAAGAAGGTCCTACAGAAGGTACGCCATTTTAAATGCTAAGAGAGCAGGGAATGTCAAGTTAAGCAGTTGAATTCTGGCCATGTATTTCAGTCTGTTCGACCCGTGAACTACAGGGGTTTTATCACAAGCTGTGAAATGGCGTGAAGGCTTTCGCTCTTCAATATATGTTAAAGTTCATTAAAAACTTTTTCAGAAAGTGATCATTACAAAGCTCATAAATGTCTGAGATACATGCTGATGCCTTGTCTAAAGATAATCATAAAGCTGCACACCTACTACAATTGTCCTTAAGAAGTTAGTGTTCCTGAGAATTAATTTGTCATAAAATGTAGCATTGAAAATTTTATATATTCTATTAGAGAGATAACACTTATAAAATGATTGTCTCCTGTCCTATCAACTAAAATGTTAAATGCAGGATTCACAGAACTGTTGAAGAATGCACAGACAGTTTCTGCTACTTTTATTGACATTGAATAGATCAGTTACTCAAAACGGTCCCAACAGCGTGAATAGTACTGCTAAGGAGCTACAAAGGTACTTGTTGGCAGTAAGAAAAAGCAAGTCTGGCTATAAATAAAGGATTTTTCTTCATCTGTGTGGCTTTCTTTTAAAAAAGTAAGATACCAGCTGTGTTCTGATTTCCTGTTAACCTAAGAATAGAGGAGAAAAGGCTGCTTTATATTAAATTTTCTAAGAAAAAAGTGTCCTTTTTCTCATTTTCAGACTGAGAAAAATGTTTTCTGTTTAATTTTTTTTCAAATAAACTCTGAGCTGTACTTTTTGAAAAATGATAGGTAAATACAAGTATTCTAATACAGAGCAAGTAGAGCAGCTGGCAGTACTGCACAATGGCAAGTGCACAGCCTGGGAAAATGGAAAAACGCTTAGATTCTAACAATGACATCTTATCATAAATAATGGTGTGGATTGCTACTCACTTATGAGAACTGTGTGAAAATTGTGCCTGCTGGAATAATTATGTGGCAAACAGAATGCAGCAAGTCAGATAGAAAATGTGTGGTTAAATATCTGGTCAAGGGGAAATATTTTTAGTAGCAAAGTGTACTTATAAATAAGCAAGAAATTCATTTTGATAGAAATACTTAGAATGAAGATAATGGATGGCAAAATGGGAACTATTCACAGTGAATAGTTATTTTAATAAATTTAATCACTTACTCTCTTCTTTAATTTTCTACAATGACTTTTTTCTTGATCTGCTGTGTTTAATACGGTGAGCAGAGATTGCTATGGGTAATCAACCAGCAGTTTAGAAATGTTAACCAGGTTGTTTAGTAC
>VYZM01020095.1:396145-443743 GCA_013398915.1 Dromas ardeola | reverse complement strand
AAAATGTTAATAACTATGCCTTTGACATCAAAATAAAAAACACAAGGTAGACTAAATTATTCATGCTCTTTTTTGGTTTAATAAAAAACTTGAAACTCATTGAATGGCTAGTTTTTATTCCCAAAGTGCCTGAGAGCCTGGGGGACCGAAGCAGAGAACCTATATGCAACTTGCTGACACTACATGTAGCCTTGACTTAAAGTCTATATTCCAGCTAGGAATATATTTTTTTATCAAAAATAAAAGTTTTTATCCTGCTTGGGTAGGATAAAAAGTCTCTTCACTGTTTGGGAGTTATTGCCTTAGGCTATTCTGTGGGGCTTCTGAGCAGTTATAACATCTCCTCTGGATGCTGTTTTGTAAGATTAACCTTTGGTTCTCAAAAGGTCATGTTTTTATTCATTTTCTGAATCAAACCACCAATACATTCTCTTAGGAGATCCCAACACAACCCTCTGTATTAAACAAAGGAAATTGTTCATATGTCTTCCGCAAGTTTTCTTTTCCAAATATATATATTGACCTTATAGCACTATCTAGCCTGAACACAGTTTCATTGTAAAGCATATGTGAAAAGCAAGAGCTTCTTTTCAGTGGCAAACCAAAAATAAAGAGCCCCATGAGCCCTTTCTGTCGGCAGGACTGCATTTCCAGTTTATTTATAGCTGTCTAAAATGGGTGCTTTTATTTCAGTCTTATGCCCATGTTACTGGAATTCATAAATGAATATAAGTGAGTGCACAAGTTAAGCATTACCTGACTTTTTCATTTTCCAAAGAGATTTTTTTTCCTAATAACTCCAAAAGCATTCAAATCAAAACTATTTTCCTACTGAACCCAGCCAGACAAACCAGAAAGCAATGGGCATGAGCCACAAAGCAGGGTTAATGATTCTTCATCCTTGAAGAGGAGGATATTTGCTTTTTAACATTTTATGAGGAAATATTTCTGACTTCTTTTTCATTCTTAGAGGAAAGAAACCAATTAAGGGGATTTACTTACCCATATGTAACAAAAATGTGAATTCAATTAGTTGAGAATAAGACAAAAGCTTTTATTTGCTTTACTTTAGAAGCCTATTCCGAACCTTATGGCCCAGTTCAATAAACATCTTATAACCTGAGAGAAAAAGTGACCTCGTGGTCTGACCACTGAATTTTGTTCTCTCGTTACATCCTACAGTTATAAGGCTTTGCTAGAAGTAGGATACAACAGGCAGCTGGCCACATACTGTAGTGGATAGACCTCAAAGCTAGAATTCAGGTGACCTGGATTTATTTCTACCTCTCTGCTACTGACTGTTGTGTCCTTGGAAATGGATCTCACGTCTCTGTACTTCAGTCTCTCCTTCTTCAAAGTGGGAACAGTCCAGCCGTCTTCCCTGTGAAGTGCTTTCACATGTGCCGATGAAAAGTGCTATGAAAGAGTAATTTATTAATTCCTGCAGGCTGCTATATTTCACCCTCATATGGATCACTGTGGTTTTTGCTGGCTTCAAAGTAAGCTATGGTTTAAATGAATTAAAATCAAGACTGAAACAAACAGAGTAAGTGTGTCCCTACACTCTTTCAGCTTCTTTTAACTCCACATGTTTAAAATCATGTAGTTGCCTCCATTCCTGAGCTGTGGTGGTTTGCTAAGTACTGAGACCCCTTATACCTTCATTCATGAAAGCTGGCTCATTATCTCCTCTTCTTCCGTATGTGGATGTGGGCTGCCAGAAATTACACATGAAAGTTTTCCCTCTATATATCAACTCAAGGGAAGAAAGTCTGATATACCAAAACATCAACGTTAGGTATTTTTAAAGAAGGTTTTGAGGGCACCAGAGGAACTGAGTCTGGCCTGGAATAATCAGAAGGCTGTTCCAGAGCTACAGGGTGGCACAGTAAAAAAGGTGCAAAATGTTCGGTGGATTCAGAAGACAAAGAGAGCAGTCAGAAAAGGAGAGCTGGCAGGCTGCAGAGAGCAAGATGAGGTGAGGAGGGCAGTGGTGCAACCAGGAATGGACCTGTGAAGTGTTTCGGTAATGAGGAAGAGAAGCTTGAATTTAATATGTAAGGAAATAAGGAAAGAGCAAGATAGAAAATCTTTGCATCTGTATTTTGGATGGAATGAAAGGAGGCCAAAAAGCTGAGAGCAACGGATACTGCTCATGCAGATTTGGAATTTTATCTACATGATTCCCACAGCCTAGCCCACCATCCTTTGATCTTTATCTTTTTCCAGTACTCACCTTTGGTCAAATCTCACAAGAGCACTGTTGCTGTTGAACTGAAATTGCATTCCACTGCCAGGTATTGGAAGTAACTTTCCTCCACCCAATCTAATCATTTTGTCATATCATCATTTAAAACATCAGCTAGCCATTCTTCTCTGAAAATTACATAAAGATGTTCTTTCTGCTGCTGTGAATCTCTTCACTGTTCATCGTGCAGAGTAATGGATAGGTTCTCATGCCAGAGCTGCATCTAGAGTGCTCAAACAGATGGGTTTTTTGCACAACTTGGTAGCTGAAGTGAATATAAGGCCTTTCACCAATTGCACATTTTGATCTTTTTTTGGAAATATTTAGTCTAAAGCTCTGCATCACAGACATATCCCCCACTAAACATTGCTGTATAATGCAGTAAATGGAACAAGGTCCTAAACGCAAGGTCCTAAATGTATTTTACAAAATTTGGAACATTTTCAATCACATTAAACCTGGTACATTGATTTTCCTGTAAGATTTTCTGACCAAGAATTGAAACCTGCCCGTTTGGATTTGACCTCTCATATTTACCCATTTGCACCTAATAAAATAATAACATATCAATAACATAATCATGCGGGTATTTAATGTTATGCATAGCATACTGCCACTACAATTAATGAAAGTATTATTACCTATATTAATCACAGGTATGAGTATTTGAAAGACTTTGGGATTAGTTTGACAAACGTGAAAGAAAAAGCCAAAGCTAAATTTTAGTCATTTGTGGTTATTATTTGAATGGGTGAGAGGCATTAATAAAATATATTTGCTTATGATCACATCTACCAGGCTGCACTTTTTAGATAGACACGTGCAGGAACACACTGTGTTAGATTCCCTCCCTCCCACGATATGCATTAAAAAGGAAAGCCGTGAAAGCAGATTTGAAATTCTTGGTAGCACCAGGAAAGCAGATTTCCAGTACTAAATCCTTTGTATATAATGGTGATACCGCACATTAATGGAACACACTTGCCACTATTACGTTCATTGGGAATTAGGCATGTGAGCTATTTGTTTTCCCATTTACTCTCATTCTCTTCAGATAGAACAGTATTTTCATATCATGTCTAAGGTCCAGCTCCACCTCTCAGTCTTCCCTCAGAGATTTGCGTCACAGGATTTTCATGCAACAAAATTTTCAGTCTTAGCTAGGAATTCTCTTTCTCACCCTTTGTACACCCAGCTTCAAGTTCTTGTTTCAGCTGCGGTAAGAAAAAAAAAAAAAAAGTTAAAAAATTGGTAANAAAAAAAGTTGAAACATTGGTAAACTGCTGTGAACACTTCCTTTGATAATTAGTTGCCAAAGTCCAAGATAACTTTGAAAGGGTGATAGTCTTGGCCTTTCCTCTTCCTTAAAGGGTGGAGAACTTCATCAGATGATCAGCTTTTATGGATCTATCATCTCTTGATCAGTAGACAAAGAATTCAGTCAAAAGGAGAGCTTTGAGATCTGGGATCCTGGAGGATAAATAACATTGCAGTAAAACTTTAGTGTTCAAGCAGATGTCTTCCCAACACAAATAAATACTGTATTTCAATTTAATCACAGCTTTTGGGATATCTGATATTTTCTCTAACATTGAGCTCCTAGAGTAATATTTGTCTACAAGAATCTCAGCTTTTGTATTAAAAAAAACCCCAACTAAAACCAACCTTAGCCCTCATGGTTAAAATATTAACTGTAAAGTCTCATGTAAAATTGCAGAGGGCAAATAAAATGTATAAATACGATCATGCAAATATGTATTTTTAAAACTAAGCTCATTATTATTCAGGGGCTAACACATTCCTTTCGAGTGTCTGAGGTCAGCAATACTGTAAGTGACACAATCTTTAACCTATCAATGCAGAAGACTAACATAAATCAAGAAGGACAGGAAAAAGTAAGGAAAGGGTGGAGAACCTGGCAGGAAAAACAGTGACACCATTATGTACACTTTCCATGGGTATTTGTGTGTGGCATAACTGAGTTGGGGAACCAATTGGAGACATTAGGCTGGACAGCAGAAGAGGCTGAGTAACTTCAGTGGAGAAAGGGCAGCACTTTCGTGGGTGGGTTTGCAGGGCACGGTATATAGGAGGCAACGTTAAAGAAAGTCGATTATCAGATAAATGGGGCTACTAAGGATGACATTGCTGAGGGAGAAAAGGAGAGGCTACACATTAGTTTATCTATTTTAGGTCTGCCTAAAGCTGACACAGATGGAAGCTCTCTGTGGTTTACATAGAAGAGATTGTTTCTATGATACAAAGACATAAAATGTGTATTTGTATATATTTTGGATTCTATAGAATAAACACATTTTAACTCTGATCAAAAGCATAGCTAAAGCTTCTGTATAACAAATTTATGATTTTAAAATTTTCATTCCATAATGATATTATGCGGAAACCTAAAAGTGATAAAGAAGAGCTAAGAATATATCTGCTTTATCACGTTAATTTACATGTTAGTTTACAGCTCACATTCAAGTACAAATTCTACGTTATTCCACTGCCCATGTGTTGGTTCAACTGTTAACTCTGCTCTGGGAAAGCCAAACATGTCCCCTGTCAAACCTTGGTGGTACAGATTGTATGGTAAAAGAAATTTAAGCCGCTTGGGTCTAAAATCTCCAATCAAATCTTGAGTGCAAGCAAGCCTAATTTAAAGACAGTGCAGCTGTATCTTAAGTTACCTTAGACAAAAGTGACTTTTTAATGACAGTCTTGTAACAGGGAAGACATATGAGAAGAGGGGGTTCCTCTGTTCATCCCCTTTGAACTCCACCATGACATGTAGACAAGTGAAATACAGCTAACGTCTCCTGATTGCTTTACTATATCTCAAACAAGACAAAATCATGGAAGCAATGAAGTATTACAGCTCCAGCCAAAACTAGTTCACGTTACTCAAGCCAGGATCGGTGGAGCTGTCACTGACAGAGCCCGGATTGTGTGCAGAGCCTGGGGGCAGTGTGCAATAACCACAGTGCAAGGTGGCCTCTCTGCAGAGCCTATTTCTTGGCCTTTCCAAGTCTCCATGGAGTAATGCTTGGCATGTGCAAGCTTTCATTTTTTAAATGCTCTTTAAATATGTTTTTCCGAACTTTCCTTTAACTAGTTCAGCAGTCTCTAAAAGTGAAACACAAAGCTCTTGAGCTGTTAAGTCCAAAGCTTTGGGGCCCAGTAAATAGAGAGCGTTTATTTAAGTTCTGTTCCATTACTAGGTAATCTTCTGAGTTTATTACCACTGTATCACACGATTCATATCTTATATTTCTTTCTTGAATCATTTCATTCTTCAGAGAATAGTAAGTTTTCTACTGTTTGTAACAGAGTACACTCTCAGCTGCCCTGCTATCTATTTCTTCATTAACTACTCATTTCTAAGCACTTAATTTTAGCTGGGTTTTCTTTCTCTATCTGCTTTTGAACACCCACAACTAAAATGAGGACTCAAATCAAAACACTATATTATTTTGTATCTGCGCCTACACATGCGATATCGAGAAAAATTAATCAGGTTGTAGCCTACAGCATTGAATTCTGCCATGCAATGTATTGAGCACTGATTAGAACAATTCAGCAACAGCTCAGGTGAATTAGCAGCATTGGCATCTGCTTGCCCTTGTGACAGATGCAACTTTTCAGGAATATATTTAGTCTCCACATCTCTGAAAGCAAATTCATTGCCTGAGAACATATTCTCTACCGGCTTTTAAGACACCATGCAATGGAAAGGGAATATAATTTAGTCTGGAAAATTAAATGCTGTCATGTCAACATCCTGATGATTTAGACACGCTTGAATGCATGTGCACACACTTTATATTAGTTCCAAAATGAGGGGTGCTGTTTCATGTAAAGAAGCCTGGCCTAGAGCTTAAAAAAACAGGTTCTGTAATTCTGAATTTTCCACTGGCCTGTTGGTTATCCTTAGGAAACATTCTGATGCCTTCTGTTTTCTATCTGCCTAATATGAAGATGATACTGCTCTCTTTTATGCTGCTTTCAATGAGTGAAGTTAATGAAGGATGAGAAGTCAAAAAAAATATAAAAAGACTAATAAAAGTCATTACATTAGCATCTCAATCCTCCTTAACAGCTTAGTGTTACCAAACTATGAAAATAAGTAGCAAATGGCTAGATTGCTCTTTGATAGTCTTTACATTCTGTGTAATTCTGTGCAAATTCTGTGAAAAGGTAGTTTGATTTTCTCTAAAATCACCTCACAAAACACCGCAAACTTACATATTACATCCATACTGTCTAGGCTTTCGTATCTAACTTGGCCAAACTTGCACAAAATCATGTTTGTGTTCTGCAGACTGGGATGCCATCAAATTTAGGTCTGGCACACAACACTGAATTTTTCCTGTGACAAAAAGTGGGTTTGGATAAAGCTTTTCCTGAGTTCAGATATATATCTCATGAAGGATGGATATATATGACCTGTTCTCAGGACTGGCCAGAAGCAGAAATATGAAATGTGGTTTAGGGTATCTCTGTTCTCCCTTGATTTTAGTGCCAGTTGGGCTGCTAACGTATATCAGAACAGCTTCAACAAATGCTTAGTTATATATAGCCCCAGTGGGGTATATAAACCGCTGGGGATATTCATTATTCTGAAATGATCTAACTCTGACTCCAGCTATGCGCTCTACATAGTGAGTGTATGGGAGTCATCTGGCCAAACGTAGCAGCCTACATAAGGAGTCATTTAGATCTTGTTTATAGTCAATGGAGTGAAGTAGGTACTTGTAGGGCATGGTTCATCTCACTCTGAAGAAGACATCTAAAACAGATCAGATAAAATTCACCCTAGAAATGCCAGAACATGCTTCCAAGCTACATGTGTAGACAAGAATTTAGTTTAGGACCAGAGGGTGGTAGAGAGAGAAAGAGAGGGCTCCAGAGTGCAATACATCTGGCTAATTTTGCATGCTTATTTTAGGATAAAAATTGAAACCTTCCTGGAGATCCCCACTTCTCTCCTTTAACAAAGAAGAGACCCAGGGATGTCAGTCTTGAGTAATAATATCCATGTGTGGAATTCTAAGATGGTAGGATGAATCCCAGTCTGGCACAGATTAGGCCATATTTGGCCAAATCTGCAGGCCTTATAGACCTTTATGTTGACCAAACTGTTCAAGGAAGATTTATTGAAGCAGATGAGCTGTATTGGTAATTAAAAATCAAGAAACAATAAACCCTATAATATTTTTTTAGGAGTACATTCTAAATGTTGTTTAATTAGGTACCTCTTATTAAAGATTTAGTTGCAACAAGTTGTGAAATATATTTATTACTTCTCATGTTACTTCTGCATCCTACTCAATAATGAGTCATACTCAGATCCTCTAGTTCCTTCACACTGCAGCCTAAAATAGCTTTGCAATGGAAACTAATCTAAGGACTTCTTCTAGGTCATAACCCAAAAGCAGCATGGTTGCATCTGTGTTAACACAGCGCCACAGTAAGGCATATTATTATCACTTCCAGATTTAGTCGGGTGGTTTATGCATGAAACTCTGGTGGTGTGCAATATACCTCTGTCTCTAGCTTGTTTTTGGATCTAGTCCTTAATTCTTCCCTAGTATGACTTAATGCCATAAACTCCAATGATTCCAGTTAGTTTAGATACCAGGTCACTTGAGTATTATAAATCCAAACAGCTCATTTGATGTATAATTTCAAAAAGGGATTATTTCAAACATAGAAAAGACGAAGCATACTTTATTTGATGAACAATAAAATTAAACCTTGTACTTTAACCATAATTTTCCTCTAGAACACCTCCACAAAATACTAATTATCAAAACTTCTTGATAAATAATGAAAGTTCCCACACCTTTACATTACTATTTTGCTACCTACATAGCACAAAAATTCCAGGAAAGAAGCCCCACGCCACTGAGAAACTTTTCAGAACTTTAAGGAAAAAGAAACAGCTAAGTAAAAACATGAATATTTTCAGGAAGGTAGTAAAATTTCTATTCCTGAATGCCAAAAAAGGAAAATCACACACTATGCGTTGCTTTTGATGGTGAAATAATCTTCACTTTGCAGAGGAAATGGTAGAGGAAGAAAAGCCTTAAGCAGCAAATCCAGCTTTAGGCAAAAGCAACTTCTTCCACTTCTGGCAGTAGCTTTTTAGAAGTCTGTGGGTTTTTGTTGAGGTTTGGGTTTGGGGCTTTTTTTTAATGCATTCGTTAATGAGATTTCCTTCTTTTCCCCAGACTACTTGCCTAAATAATTTCTTTTATGTATGTACACAGCTTTTAATATTTTGAAGAAAATGAAGGGAAAGGAAATAAAGAATGATTTTTTTTAATTAGTTTTTTTAAGGACTGAGTGACAAGTGAACTAGAATTGAGCAATACAAAAAAAAAGGAAGTCAACTTTTAAATACTAAGGATTTATGGGAGTATGATTGGGAGTCGAAGACTAATTTATCATAAATAAGAGTTAAGTTAGGTACTTCTCTCTGCTGAATTTATAGAATATTTAATGTACTTCTATTATTAGTTAAGCTCCAACCATAGAATTTTCGTCACCATATAACACAGGAGCTCTAACATGATGCCTACATTATACAGTCTATTATATATCCTCATGTTTTTATTGTTCAGCAATTACTTGTATCTAAGAAAGCAGCAGTAACAGTCCTTTTAATACTGTAACTATGCTTTAAGAAGTAAATATGATTACAACCTGAACTAATACATCCAATACCACCTGACTGACACCAGAGGTTGTTGAGCGTACAGGGTTTTTTTCAGTATCTGAGCAGGATGTGGCATGGAAGAATATTATTTGAAAGTCTTTTGAAACAGAGCTTCACATGATTAACCTAAAAATGTTATGTTACTTTACAAAACTAGTTTATAATTATTATTGATCTATAATTTGAATGGTGGAAATATGAAGTATTTGTACATTTGAGCAAATATACACGATGCGACTAATTTTCAGACTCGCTTTACATGGATAATGTAGAAAGACTAACTCTGTAGTGTAGTAGTAACAGCACTTCAGATTATGCTTGCATACATCTCTGAAATCTGTCCTGACAGGTTAAAATACAGAAGAAAGCTGAAAGCTAGGAATGCCCCCAGAAGAATTTGGTAAAAAATTAACGTAAGAGACTTTGGTTTAGCAACGTGTTCATTTTTTAATGATAGCCTGGTCTGACTCAATTCTGCTCAATATGAACTGTGATTATTCATTTTCTATAAAATTTGGTTATGGAACTAAAAAGATACTAAAAATTAAACACAGAGATTTCACGTCCAGATTTCTTGTAAGGAAATTGCGTATTTAATGTTTTCGGACACTGAAAAATGTGTTGCACAATGTAATATCTTTTGTGATAAGGTTGCTAGTTGGTACATTTAACTTTAAAATAATAACTGGTTACACATTAGTGAGACTTAATCCTGTGGTGTCAATATGAATCTTCTACTGATTTCAATACGCTGTACAGCATGCTTAGCAAATTAGAAATAACACCAGTTGGAAAACCTCCTTGCAGCCTATTAAGCAACTGGCTCCAGAAAAAAGAAAAAACAAAATTCAAAGACATATCAAATGCTAGAGAAATTTTCATTTGTCAGAAGACCTTGTTTAAATGTTAGCCATCCTCTTGCTCTAGAAGCAAGAAAAGCAAACAATGACATGATTTTTCAGTACCTTTGAGTGCTTCCAATTTGAAGTAAGATTTGGAAAGGTAGGCAATAAAGTTGCTAGAGAGCAAAAATTAATATAGGTGAGTGTTGAGTTCTGGATATAAACCACTTGCTCTTACACAGAGTGGAGAGGGAGACCATTTAGAGTTTTTCACCATCCTTCCTCTCTTGTCTCTGTCATCAAAAAACTACTTCACTCATGACTAATTTTTCAGTTTTGACCAGAGGAAAACTAATAATAGATATATTCAAGTTGAGGAGGATTCTGTCAACTATTTAATGACAGGTTGCCTTCAATCTCTCTTATGACACTTGTTTACCTTGAATAGTTATTTAGATCCAGAATTAAATGGGGAAAATAAAGTGAGGTTAAAGACTTGTAAATGCAAGTGATACCCAGGATGGGTAATTAAGCTTTTGAGGGCCACTTGTGATCTCACAGCATATCTAAGACATCTGTTGAGGTCATTATGTAGATATAGAGTTTAGAGGAGAAACATGCCCTTTTGGAAAAGCAGGTAGAAGCCTAGAATAGTTAAATTAGAGGTTCTTGTTCAGGTGGCTCAGTTGTACTGGTAGCTTTCAGTCTTTCCTCTAATTAATAGATAAGTTCTCACATAAAGTAGAAGAGGAGAGATGGAGAACAGTTCACTGCAGAATGGTCTGTATCATAGCACAGAATAACAGAAAGGTTGAGGTTGGAAGAGACCTCTGGAGGTCACCCAGTCCAACCCCCCTGTTCAAGCAGGGCCACATAGACCCCTGATAACATGATAACATGATAACATGACAGCAAGGCAAACTCCTCAACAGTGAAATACATCTTCAGAAAAGAAGGAAAGAAAGTTAGTTCCCCAATACGCTGGGGAATTTCTCTAACTTATTTTGTTGAACCTGAAATCAATTTTATTTTCCATTTTGATTAAAAAGTGTAGGGAAATATCTTGGACAGGGGCCAACACAAATGGATGTATTTTTCTTTCTGAATTTGAACCTGATGAATCAAGAAGTGAATCATTCATGAGTTTTTCTGGGGATCCCATTTAATCCTCCTGATGGCCCCCCTGACATGACAGGTTTCCTTCACTTCTGTCAGAGTATAATTGCACCTTTGCAATTTTGCAATCTGCTCTTGGACTGGATCCCAGGGTAGCAGCCCTTATTACCCACACAGCAAGTCTCTTTATCCTTTAAACACGTTAGCTCAGTAAGTGACTCAACGAAGCCTTTTCAGAACTAGGGTATGTTCACCAAAGGGACAGCAAGCAGAATAATGGCAAAAACATTAACACATCAGTTTCTGCTTATCTAAATCTTAGATGTTTCTTACGCCTCTGGTTCTCTCACTTTTGCCTTCATCTTCAAGGGAGAAGCAGAATATGAGACTGAAGCAAAATGTCCAGACTTCATTTAATGTCTCTGTCAGTATTCCTCATACTGCAATCTCTGGCAATATGTTAAAATTTTCTCATTTCTTTTCCATACCCAAGGCATATTTTGATTTTTAGCTCCTCCAAAGGAGATTCTGAGTCTCAGCGATATCAATTATGGATCACTTTTCATTGAGGTTATATGGAAACTTAACTAGTAAGACTTAGCAAGAATGAGATATAAGAGTTAAATGATTATTGCAGCCATTAACACAGTAGCCCAAAGATTTTGGTAGAAATTAGATCTGACTTTACACATTTTTGTGTCACAATTTTCTGTCAGGGCATTGTAATTAATAGACATTCCTGTGAAATGTCTCTTCAATTGACACACAAAGTAGCAGACAGAACTGACAGGAAACATATTGCTTATACCGCTTTGGAGGAATAGATTAAATTTAGTACCAATAATTGAAAAAAAAACCCAAAACAATTAGCACATGAAAAAGAAATGTATACCTGTTGGGACTCAAAAATGTCTAAAACCAAATTAAACAAAACTGCAATTCTATCCATTAAAATTATCCATGGAGTTATGAGATAAGAGAAAGAAGATATTTTCAGTGACACTTTACAGAAAGCTATGTGGCAGAAAACTTGAAAGAGCTCTTTGTGAATTAAAGACTACTGAAGGATAGCGTATAAGGGAGGAGGACGTTTACTTCCCCTATAAATTGCTCTGAAGCTCTGCCATGAATTTATGTACAGAACAAATTACCTTGGTTTTCATATGTTGACAGTAAGATTTTTGGAGGCTGACATTACCTAGAGTAGTTTAAAATAGTTTAATTTCCAGAATAACAAGGCATTTTCCTCCAAAACATGCAGCATACTCTACAAAATGTTGAGACTACATCTCCAAGTGAAATGTGACCAGCTGGATAATTTTCTTTTGCAGGACCCTCATATAGCTTAAGAGCTATTATAGCAATATAAGAACAGAATCGACTTTCAGACCAGTGAATGGTCACTTTGTGGGTGACCAAATGTTTCTACAATTCAGATGTGGGAGAAAAAAATACCTTGCACTGAAACAGAACATCTGTCCTTTCAACCATATTGAAGTGAGTCATGGTTGAGAATGATATTCAGATAAAGGCCAAACTAGAGGTGCTTGACAGGCTTACTAGCCAGAATGAAATGATTTAAGTAGCTACAGACAATATTGTTGTCTTTCAGAAATTGATTCTGAGTTACATGCTGTGTTGAGGCTCTGTGGAAAGCTTTATAGCCATGGGATCAAGAAATAATGTCACAGCTATATGCAGACATAGAACTTCATTTTAGAGATGGACGGGATAAGAAAATTCTGATCCACTTCTGATTCTAAATGACAGTGCCTTATACTGAAGGAAATAAACTACAGTTTCAGTCTGACAATAAATGAAGAGCAAAATCTCAGGGTTAGTGAAAGCCGAATTGATTTTGAAGACAGAGGAGCAGTGTTCTGTTGAACAGAAAAGAGCTATTGGAACTCACTGAAGAGTTACTCGTACGACACAGTCCCCAGGCATATTCTGGATGCTGGCTGATATTCTTTGAGACTTGTTTACAGCTCTTTTCAACAAAATTATCTTCATAAGGCTTTTCAGGGGATGGCAGGTAAGTATCATTTTTCTTCATTATTTCTATTCCTTTAATACCTACAGAATTAGCAAGCATTCAACGCGTTGTTTAAAAACAAATACAGACCCAAAACTTACTAAATGCAGCCAAAAGGAATTCAACTGAAATTCAATAGAAACACCAGAAACTTAGTTCCTTATCAAGAATACGTTGCTGAACAGGTTTGTGTTAGAAATCAAGATTTCCTTGTTTGTGCTTGTTTCAAGAATCAGAACTCTTCTTGTGTTTCTACTTTGGTACAGATTTTCAAAGGTCTTTCAAAGCCTTAAGGGATCATCTTAGCTAAATTTAAGATCATCCAAAATTACTCTCTCTTTACACTTCATGAAAATGCACATAGAAGAAGGGAGTCACTGGAGACAGATGGAGAAAACCCTTTATTATTTGGAGTTTACAGAAGACTCCACCACATTTCCTTCAGTAGGGTTTCCCTTTACAAGGAGAGGTTATGTTTTGAACATGCCAATGGAATAACTATCTGCATAACAAACCCATCCTAACACATCCCTGCAGTCCTGTAGCAGTCTGACACTGATTTCAGTGAGAACAGAATTAAGTTGCTATACATTTTTCACTGAGAGATCCCTCTGGGAGTTTATGTTGCCAGAACCTCTTCTGATTTCCCTGTCCGGCTAAAAATGAGTTGAAAGAGTTGCAGAATGTTTTGCTGAAGTCACTAGTTAGTAAAAACTTACTCCTATCTTCCCTTTCAATTTCACCCACACTGCCTGGAAAGATATCCCTTTCAGCATGCTCCCACTTGCTTATCTCTTCAGCCCTTTATCCATTCCACAGAACTGCCAACTGAACTAATTCATTTCAGACAAAATAAGGACCCTAAGGCTAGCAAAGATCTGCTATTTAAACTGTTGAACCTGTTTTAGTCAAAAAAAAAAAAAGAAAAAGGTCAGGGGGATGAGATGATATTTCCCTTTATAGATCATAAACTGCCATAGCTGCAGTTGGCCAGACATTCGGATAAAGCCTGGAAGAAAGCCTCCTGGCATGTTAGAGGAAGTCCCTGCTCTTCTCTTGGTGTCTGTAAGATTGGATGGAGTTGGTTTGCTTGCTTACCTTGGCAGTCCTTTACCTGGAACTTGCAGATACATTCTGTTGGAGACAGACATAAAGGGGAGGCTGCATGAGACCACTCCAGCTGCCTCGTCATTTCAAATACGTGGTGCTTCAGATAAAATAGGAAGACATATTCTCAGTCCCAATGAACTGAATCCATTGTCACAAAGTATTATGAGAGCTTGAGATAAAACAGAAGCTACAAGAGTTACAACACTGACTTATCACGCAATGTTGAAATGAGATACATAAGAGGCAGCAAGTAGCATTTTTAGAACTGCTTTTTGCTGCTGTTCTCTAGTAGCATTTCTGCCACTTAGAATATCCCATCAGCATCAGTTAAAGCATCCGAAAGTCTTTTACGTGAGACTTCGCTAGTGTAAGTACATGAACTCTATGGATTTTTCAGCTCTGTGCAGGACAGTTACAGGCTGTTATTGATGATCATTTCCAGTTGTTCTTTCCTGATCTGTGAGCAAGGAGAACATGGTATTTAATTAATTTCACTTTAGGTATCTAAAATGTAGGCTTTTCCTCTGACAGAAGAGAGAAAAAGGCCTAGAAGATGTAGAAAATTATTATAACATGAAATGAAAATGTCTATGTATTTTCATTAACCAGAAAGGGGCTTAGCAAGACTAACTCAGAAGAAGATGTCTACATCTGGAGAGATGATTCCTGTCCTTGGAGTCCGGACACAGGAGACGCCAATGTTTCACACACACACTCCCAGGCAGCGCTAAGCAGTCTAGGCATTATTATTTCAATGAATGAGCCTTAAGGTGTCTTGAGTCTGCCCCAGCTGAGTTCTCGATCATTTGAAAAGCAGCATTAAACAGAAATATTAACGAACCAGTTTGCACCCTGCAATAGCTGTTTCAACAGGTAGCAGAGATAGTAATTCAAACTACCCAGTACAGTGCAGCTTTCATAACAAATTGGTCATTTTGGATGCACTTAATCTTGAAAGATGCGACTTATTTGATCACAAGTAATTTTTTAGAGATTTGTACTGAAATAACTTCAGAGTGCTAATCTTTATTTTCACTTATAACACATAGTCACATATATTTCACTATATCTATATAGTGATATAAATATCACTATATTTTACATAGTCTTCAGTATGACATGACATATATTGATAACTACAACTATATTTTTGTGATAGATATATCACAATCTTTGATATAATTATTCTCACTTAATTTTATTGCCTTTATATTCTTCTGGTTTTATATTTGTAGTTGTATATTCAGTTTTCACCACAGCTGAATGATTTGCCTACAGTAACACAAAATATTCTGCAGCAGAGAACTGAACCTCCATCTCTCAAATCATAAAGAAATGTCTAAGCACTCGTCAAACTCAGGAAAAAAAAGAAAAACAGTAAAAATACATTCTTCTCTATTGGATGCCTTCTGAAGCTATTTAGACTTTGGCTTAGAATCTTCAGAATTTCTTTACAAACATAACACTTAAGAGAAACAGACCACCCTCTTTTGAATTTTATTTCTTAAAAAGCTATTAAAAAAAAGGTAATATCCTGAAAAATGCCAAGCACAGTATAGAAAAGGAGAAACTGTGTCTGGATTTTTGTGAGTGGCGTGTGTGGGCAGGCTGAGCCATTTACACTAACCAGTGTTGGTCAATGCGGATACACTGAACCATTTCAAAAGTAAATGCTTCAATGACTACTTTGTTGTGCTGAAGGGTAGACCAGCCAATAACCACATGATCCCATCCTGTGTTCTTGGCAGCCTGAAACCTGAGTTCCTGCTTATAGCAAAGTATAAATATAAGTCATTCAATAAAAATTAACTGAAGGCTTTCAAACCTTTTTCCAATAAAAGGCTTTTGGATTTGGTTCTTTTCTATGGAAATCTTCAAGTCATGTTCTTTCATTCAACCAGATCAGTTAATCCATCCTCAAGCTGAATAAATAAAGAAATATTTTTTCCCTACTGCCTGTCCCCTATTTGTTGAGTTTAGAAGATAAGAGAAGACCATATCAGAACACGTTTACATGCAAGCATGTGCTTCCCTTTTTTTAATGCAGAACTGCCTGGATCAATAAAAAGCTCACTACCATTTAGTATTGCTGTTGGATAACTGTATACTTGAAAAGCTAAAATCATATAGATCAGCCAAACCTAGTGAGGTAATCCCAATACATCAATCCCCTGTAGTTATATTTGAAAGGTAAGATGATACAAAACCTGAAACATTGCAGACTGCTTGACAGAGGTGTTGAAATCTGAGGCAGATAAAAATCATTGTAGGGGAAGGGGGAAAATAAAACATAAAGGGAATAGAGATGAAGATTAAGTTTTCACGAGGAAAATGCTTCACTGAACTCTGAATTAATATGGTAAATTACATTAACATCTGATACAGACGCACATTAGTTTTGGTGGCAAGATTAAATCCGTATGTAGTTACCACTCCGCCACAGAAGTAATGCAGGTCTGCCTGCATTGGGCCTTTCCAATGAGAGGGCTCCCCCTTCACGTACAGCGTAAAGGCTGATTAGATCCACACAAGAGATGCTGCCACTAACAACTAATCTCTTGGGAGGTCTGCTATAATCTTCTCTCTGTTGGCCTGACAAAGCCTATGACTTGATCTAGTTTCATTTCTAGCCACTGCAATACCCTGAATTTTGGAAGCTGTTCCTTCCTTCCTGTTCTCTGTATCAAAGATTTTTAAAAGTGTCTCTAAATTTTTTTTGCAATTTTCACTGTGAAGTCTAATTTTCAGCACTTTCTGAAAACATAACCGATAATATTAATGCTACCAAACTCCCTGGAAATATTAGGCCTAGTAACACAACTGATAGCAGAAACTGAAGTGGACCTGCTGATGGTATAAAACCATATCCAGGTCACAAGATGTATTTGTTAGCTTGGTGATGTCCTCAGAGGAGGTACGTTACAGCAGGTGTTTGACCAAAAATTCAATAGTCCTGCTATATCTTATCAAATGCCTATATTGCCATGCTATGGTCCAGTAACAGGAGATTTCTGTGTAGATGCCACATGGTTTTTTTAGGATGCTGATGTTGAATGATGCAGAGAAGAGTAACCCAGCAAAATCCGAAGCTGCTTCTGTCCCCATATCCTGCAATGTCTGGTCCCTAACATAGGGCCCTGCAGCTGCCAGACACCTCGGTAGGATCTTCTGAAGGGCTGGGAGTCCCGTGTTACTCATATGGTTGAGACAAGCACAGGACAGAGAAAAGCATGGGAGACCAAGACACTTGTGCAAAGGAAGATTGAAGGCAAAATAAGGAGAGGCACCCAATAACTTGATAAAGGTGGGGTCATTTTAATGCTAAATTCCTGGACCTTTCTGGCTGTTATAAGAAAGGGAAGTCTAAGCAGCAAGCAAGACCCAATGAGATTAAAGTACAGGATCAATTACACTGAAAGTATTTTGTTGCACACATGTGTTCTCTTGACCCCTATTGAAAACAGACATGGTCACTTCTGCCAAAATCCTCACAGGTTTCAGAAGCATAAATATGCTGAAGGGGCTGAGTTTTACTATGTAAACACTAACTTATTCAAGTCACTGAAGCATATGAAATATTCAGAGGAGCAAATACGTGATCAGACTTCTCCATTTGTTTATGGTTGGAGTTCAGACATTATCAAGACCTTTCTGAGATTATCATGTATAAATCTGTCCTCTGCATAGAGAAAACATTCTCCTTCCCCCTCCCCTCTTCCAGCCCACCTCCTGTATGCCCTCTGTGAATCTGCAGTGACTCTTGCTTCTGGCTCTGCTGGGTGGAAGGACACTCTCACTCAGGAAGGCACCAATACCCTACCCAGCGCTGTTTCAGGCCCTACTCTCAGAAAACAATTTATTGCTCCAATAAAATGATGCAACTTTTTCTCTTGGACAGTTTTTCTCTTGTTTTTCATAGCCCGCAGAAAGAGGCCAGCTTTAGCTCCTGACATGAGTCATACACCAGGCAGGTAGACAGTAACCCTTTCCTGGTTGGCTTGTGGTGTTCAATTTTACCCTTACTGCCTCCCCACCTCTGTGACCCCAGCTTGGTGAGTGTGAGGACCAGCATGTTGCCTGTATTGCCTTGTCCCATTCAATACGGCACCGAGAGCCACAGCCTGTCACCCCGCTCACTACGGCTCTGCAGACAGAAGCTGAGTATCGTCATCAGCACATTGCTACAGGTCACTCTCCCTCTTCAGCTAGCCTTTTAATAGCACAAATCTTTTATTGCAGTAATAAGATAAAATGATATCTGGACAGAAACAGCTTCAGCCTTGTCAGTGGGGAGTATCAGTGCAGAGTCTGGGTGCATCTACACCCAACGGTATAGCCATATGGCCAGCTCTGCTGCATCCTGTATGGAAGAAGGAGGACATTGCTTTTGGGAAAGGCTATTTGATCACCCAGACCTGTCACTTCAGCTCTGCAGCAAACATAGGGGTTTTTTACAGGTCCCAGAGGTCTGCTTTTTAGAAGAATAACTTTTTTTTTGCCTATTCTTACAGCCGGCTGTGATGGTAAATATTGATAAATGAAAGATTACTTCAGGGTCCTTTCCTTGATATGGATCAGATGGTATTTCCACAAGGAAGATTCCTGTTAGGAGAAAGAGGCCTTTGACAAGAGAAGCAGCTCAGGATTCCAGACCAGTAGCGACCTTATTGCAGAGAAAATAAGATTGTTGTCATGCTGAGAATTTCTCATAAAGTTATTTTGAATAAAAATAATAATAATAAGAAAAAACATTATCCTTTCTGTATAACAGAACAATATGAAATGTCCAAAACAAATAGGAAGAAAAAAGTCCTTCTTCAGATGATAGGAACAAAACACATTTTCTAATATAAATAAGGCCTCAAGCTACAGCAGAATACCTCTCAGATACCTCTCCAAAATCTTAGCATTTGCATTATTCTTCCTAAGTTATGGTGGAACAAATCCAACTCATAAAGTCAAAACATATTATAAAAATATTTATTTATTTAGAAGAGCTAATATGAAAGCCAAGTAAATGAAGAAGGAGGGTACCATCTTTAAAGCTTTAGTAAACTAATGGAAACCAGGAAGAAAATTTCTTCATAGCCAGATTATTAAATATAATTCCCTGTGGAGCTTTTTTTATAGTATCAACAAAAGCAGAGAGCAGTGGTCACTGTCAGTGACAGTAACACGGACACCTTGGCTGTTCCAACATTATTATTGTTTATAATTTGTACTGCTTGTACACTTAAGACTCCTGCTTGGGGGTGTAGATCCTAAATCTTGGAAGTGTAGATGCTAAATACGAAAACACATCACAGAGCTATGTTCCTAAACATCTTTGCTTGCTTGTAGACCAGAAAACTCAACTCAGAACAGTTTGGATGCAGCAGGATTTGCTAATAATATCTGGTGTGATCATTGCAACACGTTTCACAGGAACTAAGTCTACCGCAAAGATACACACACAACTTGTACAAAGATAAAGTACAGAAATAATCCTATGAAGCAATGAGTTAAAACCCCATTGTTTAGTCTTATCTACCATCAGTATGACTTAACATTTGGCAGGAAATAGACTGGAATTACGCATGCCCTATCTGCTCTATCATGAAAACATCGAATGCTGCTGAATTATTTGTAGTCTTGCATGTTTTACTTACCTTTGGATTTCCAGAAATGGCATTACCGGGTCAGACAAGATCTTCCAGCTAAAAAAGTGACATCATTGCTGGAAGTTACATTTTGTGAGAATCTCATTAAAACATAATACCTTATTTTTATTACATACCTTTCACTCTATACAACCACAAAACCCTTTGCAAGTTGTTTACGTATCTCTCCATATGTATAAGGATAGTGAATGTGACATCTCTCTGCCATCAGCATTACATACCATGTTTAGGAAAGGAAATCAAGAGTAATGTAAACCAATGAAATTACAGGGTAATTTTGCATAGGAAGAACGTGATCACTCAAAGAGAATTTAGCTAGGCCATCAAGGAAAATGCTCTGCAAACATATCCTATGAGAAGTCTTCTGATTTTCTTACAGTCAAGATCTATATTTTCTGAAAGACGACATACAAGAAACACAGTGTTTTCTTAGCAACTACTGCAAAAAAATGTTACAGTGTTACTTACTGAATCTCTCATTTCCTTCCTGCATGCTCAAATCTTAGAAATCTCTCCAAATATTATACTGAGACTATGAAATCTACCATGATGGCAGCTGAATGTGTCTGCAAAGTTTGTCTCTTTCAGTCCAGAGTTTCCAAAGTTCTGCTGCATACATTTCATTTTTACAATTGCACAAAGTGTTTTAAAACAGAGGCTTTACAGTCTACAGAAGGATGTTTCCTAATCAGGGGAATACTTGGATAATAAGTTCAAAAATATCTCCTTTTGCATTGCTGGATGTAAAATTCAACATCCGGAGCAGAAATGTGGCTTTTGTGGTCATGTCAAGGCTGTCACTGTGAGTTTAATGAGTAGTCTCCAAATATTTTTTTGTTAAGCTTCACTTGAAAAACACACCTGGTAACAGCAGATAAGTGCACTGATAAATTTAACAGCTTATGGTATTTAACCTTAGCTTGAGGCTGAAATCTTGAATATATATTTTTTAAAAAGCCTTTAGCAAATCTGTGCAAGAATCCCTTTACTGTATCCAAATAAACTTGAATTACCAGTCCTTCCAGCTCTCTGGACAGAAAGATATTAAAAATGATTGACTAATGTCTTCCAGGTGCCCTGTTCCTTGCTGAAGAGCTTTGTAATGGAGTAGGTGTCAGTAGTCCCCAAGAATGATGGGGGACGAATGCATTTGCATTAGGCTCCTGGGAGCTCCAGGAACAGCTGCTGCAGTACTGGAGAAATATTGGGAAAACAAGGAACGACTGACCGAGGTGGTATAGCAAGGTCCTGTAGGCACATTTTGAGGACCTATGTCAGGGAGGGATGTCTACAGATCTGAGGTGTACTGCTGTCAGAAAGGAGTTACACTCTTGGTCTCTCAGAAGTGATGAATGCAATGAAGTCAGGGCTGCAACTGCTGCCAGTTTTGTCTCCTGTCTTGCCAAGACCTTGCAAGAGCCAGGTTCACTCAGCAACATGCTCTTACTGTCATCAGCCCCTTCCCCAGCCTTGATGAAGGAGTGACAGGAGGCAGGTAGCAGAGCCAGAGGATACATTCATGGTGGTAAGGAAAATGGGCCAAGGACTGGTCTCCAGCTCCGTGAGCAAGTGATGTGGCTCAGATCGCATCTGTGCATCTTTGTGGCCATTGATGAGTTCCCTTCAGCCAAAACCAGTGCAGAAGCTTTTTTCATACTGCTTACTGTAAATAGTCCCTAGTGCAAGCTATTACCTAAATTAGACATTGTCTTGGCATGCTAACAATTAAACGCTCACATGCTAAATCTCCCTTCTCTTGTTCTCTTGCCTCCTCATTGAAGTGAGTTCCACCAGTAAGGAAAGCTTTTTTGTAACTGGATCTTTTTAGGCACAGGCATCGAACCAGCATTGCACAGATTTTCAGGTTACTTTAGCTTTCCGGTTACTTTAGCTTTAGTCACTTAGCAGTGAGGATTGCTCCAAAATAAGTGGCATGAGCTTCTCAGCTGATAACAGCACAAATGTCATACAGCTTCTGGCACCAGTCAATCTAAGAATTTCCAACTCGAGTAAGTCTTATGTACCTAATTAAAACACCATTTCCTAGGCTTAATTAAATCCCCTACATAAAATTGCTGCACATAGGACTTTCTAACTGTCAGATTAACCCTGCCTGATATAATTAAGGTGGAAAATGAAATTGTAATCAAATCAAAAGTAGATTTTATGTACTTTATAAACAGTACCTGGACACTGAAGAATTTGTAGCAGCAGGTAGCTATAATTATATATTAGTGAAGGATTCAGGGTTGACTAAGTCATTACTTTAAGATATTTTAATCATTTTTTAATTTCAAATTATTCATGTAAAATGAAATATTTTCATCTTTAAATCTTCTTTAAGTCTTGCTTAAAATTTCTGTAGTATGCTAAGTACATGACAGTGTCTAAGTAAAATTCTCCTTGAGTTAAATGAGCCTGTTATCACAATTTGCAATGCAGAATTAAAGTCACTGGGCTAGAGTCTCTGGTGCGTTAGTGTCAGCGTGTGTTACACAACCTAACTGGTTTAGGGACTTTATGGCTATTGACACGGTGCTGAAATGTTTTCATCTTGATGTATTTAGACCCTGTGAGGTAAGAAGTACTACTAACCCCATTCTGTGTACAGAATTAGCCACAACAAAACTAATATTTGATCCTTCAGGGTGTTAGCCAGTTAGTTCTGTCTGAAATTATAGAAGTGATGCTCTTAAATGTCTTTATGGACCAATGCTTAATTGATATATGGGGTCTCTTACAAAAGCGATGACTGAGTGCGTTATCCTGAATGCAAAGCCAATGCCCTATCCACCCTTCTTAGTTCAGATATACTGTAGAGTGCTTTAAAGCAGCCAAAACAAGGGACTTCTATCTTGAAAGTGGACCTTGCCACTCTTTGTCAGCTAACATCAGATGTTGTTAATCTCACCAGTTTCATTTGTCCTGGATGAGAAGCCTAAATCTGAAGAGGGGATGGTAGGGCAGAGCAGATAAGCGTGGCCTGTAAATTTAAAAATATAAATGACCATTCCGCAACTTTCATTCACTGAATTGCTTTCATAAATGTTTTTTTTTTTTTTTTTTTCTGTTTTCCTTCGCATAATTTTGCAATGTGTCTTACTGCCTGCTGAGCTGGCTATAAATCCCTGATACAAAATATATTTATCTTTTTAAGGAGCATGGAAATACAATGATATGGACACGCAGCCTCGTGTGCTCACTAAGGTGAATGGAATGTAACCACTTAAACCCTCAGGTCAGGCTGTACGTGAGGTGTACAGCAACCACACAAGCCGCTCTTTAAGGGAGAGTTGAGACTCCCTCAGTGTCTGGTGGTTTTTACATTATTTTCTGTTTCATCGGCATTCATGTCACATAGGTAAGTATTTCAGCTTTCGTTATAAACTTTAATGAACCGTGTTCCTACTCTTGATGATAATGACTGCCTTTCCAGGCTTAATGATGGGAAAGCCCTAGTAAGTTATCAAGCCTATCTTCCAAAACTGTTCCCCTGAGTACCTTTTAATTTAAGATACCCAAGTAACAGAGTTTCTACAGCTTCCCTTGGGGGACTTTGCTGATCATTTGGCTTGCTCTCAGGAGCTTTTCTGGATATTCATCCCAGATCTTTGTGTCCTTAAATTAATCCAATTACTTGTTTAAATCAACCAGAACTTTTATTGTGGAGCTGACAATCAAAAAGGAGAAGAAAGAAAATGGAAAGAAAATGTAAATAAAACGTCTAGCAGGAAAATGAATACTGCGTACGGACACTTTTTTTCTGCCATTTCTGCATCTAGGTATGTCTACAGCCCTCATTTCCACAGCTTCTATGAACAGTTTCCAGTTCAAGATCATTTTCTGGAAAAAAGAATGTTTGCATTTATCATAATCGCTGGCTTTCTTCTAGGTAAATAACGTAAAGTGCCTGTATGCCACCGTGAGGGACAGACAAGCATACTTTGATGACGGCTGTAGATGAAGAGAGAGAAGAGAGGGTCAATGGCCAGTTTTCTGTTTTCAGCTTTCCACAGAGGTGCTACACACACGGGCTTCTCTGCGGAACAACAAGCCCTGTGCTCCCCGCAGCTTCAGGTGGAAAATGGGGGAAGAAACAGTCTCACATTGAACTCTATCTCAACACAGGACAGAGTCTAAATGATGGTCTAGGCCTGAGTTACCACCAAAAATACAGAGAGACTCTAATCTTACACCAGCAAAGTTGGTTTCTTTGCTGACTCTGGTTAGAGAAGGACAAAACTGACTATTCTGAGCTCCCTTGTTCATCCCTGCCTTTTCTGTGTCATCTGTGAATTTTAAAAGTTTAATTGCTAAAAGTTTAATTAATGAAGTCTTTGGGACTTCATTAGCACAAAGTAGGAGCCCTATAAATGATGAAAAGTAGTATTTAAATTTCATGCACTTTCCTGAATTTTGTTTCTGTTGTCATATAACCATTCAGATCAATATGTGATATACCAAGTTAGAGGTGCAAAGGAGAAGTTATTTAACACAGCAAAGAGAGAAATCACACTAATATGATTCCCTAACAAAGCAAGGGACTAATTTGATAGAACTGAATAAAGTTGGTCAGAATTTTTTATTTTTATTTTTTGATAAGGGGAGTTTATTTGAAAAATATCTGTTCATTTAACTGGATTTTTTTTTTCCTAAATCCCTTCACATTTGACATTTTCCCAAGGTAAAGTCTTGAGGGAACTCTCCTGAGGGAAATCACTTGGATTTTTAATGATGGGTGTGCCATGGCCTGGGAAGTTATGTATTTTTTTTTACTGAACTCTACTTCACCACTTTCTACTTCCACCCTCCTTCCCCATTAATTAGTGTAACTCACATACAAAAGGTAGTGGGAAACTCTCTCAATCACCTTTATAAACAACTTTGGTGAAAGAGACAGAAGAAATACTGCAGTAGAGCAACTACAGTATAACGTAGTGGTATTACTTAGAGGATCCTTTGGCAACTCTTGCTAATCACTTTTTATAAAGGGATGGTTTATGCCATTCATGAAGATTTACCTGCCTTAGAATTTTTGGTATGTTCCAGAACACTAGGGTTAATTTTTAGAGGGATTGTTCTGAATTTTTCTGCTTTGTATATAAATGTCTAGTCTTGTTTTAAATAATGTAATATTTTGGCTTTACTAATATTTTGTAGCAATGAAATCACAGATGCCTTGTCATTTCCATGAATAGAGCTCATTCTTTTGCAATTTTCTGCCAGGAACACAGCAAAGGGATAAAAATATTTTGAGAAAGCTTGAAAATGGACACTCCCAACCTCACATCACTAACTCAAGATGTCAGACCGATTCAGTTATCTGTCCAAGCTTTTTGATTCTTACCTCAATCAAAGCCAAATGCTAAAAGTTCTGAAGTTCTTCATCTCCTGCTGTGACTCTAAGATTTGTTAGAACATCTTATGCCCTTTTTAGTGCAAACAGCCAGAGTTTTCTGAGCTATCAAGCTGAGCTACCTTATGAAGAAAGGTTTTGCAAGCAGAAAATCACAGTATCTGAAATAAACTGTTAGATAAATCAACATGACAGCTATGTGGAGTGACAGGAATCCAAAGACTATTTTGAGTCCTGAAGTCTATTTCCTATGTATTCTCCTCTGCCTGATATGACATTAAGTTTCAGTGTATAGATAATTTGCAAAAGTGATGCAACATCTGTGATGTTCAACACACAGTTCCTGTAGAGTGACAGCTGCAGCAAGAAATAGCTGACTTGTACCAAATAAGGGTCACTAGAGATGTAAATCAGTACCAGAAAACAGGAAAGAATGGTAATGAAAGGGAACATTAACTGCATCAAAAGCACTCTTAAATGCTTTCTTATTCAAAAACTTCACCCTTTTCTAAACTTATGGGTTCTATTATGGCTTAACTGAAAAAATGTTGTTGACCCTGTCACAACCACTTGCACAAATTTTAGCTAGCCCATTTTAATGAACACTGGTGATGTGTAATAAATGTTATATATGGACTATACGTTACACATGATTGAAATTGTAGCTGTGCACGGGTATAGCTATACACTTTACGCTTGCATGATATGTACTGGTACACTTGTGAAGAATATCCGCAAAGATGTTATTGCTTGGTATGTGCCCTGCTGCTCTGGTAGCCTGTCATGGTTTGGATTTCTCCATTCATATGTGGTACATAAGAAGAGCAAGGTGATGGCTGCTGGGACAGTGTGACCATACTTCCACGTGGCTCGCTCAGACTATGTCTAGTTCTTTTTTGGACATTTCTGCCTGCTTGTTTTGATCTCATTTGCTGTTACCTTATTTTTAACAGACAAAAAGATCAGGGTTGTCTCTCCAAGATAAACAGGGTCTGAACTAAACAAATATTAGTGCATCAAAGCTGGTTTCAAGAGAAAGCTGGATTTCGTTATGTGCTTTGACTTGGTGATGCAAACTTGCTTCTCTGATGAGTTTAATGCCCAGTTGCTTAGAGACAATCTTGAAAAGAGAATTTTCTAGCTAGATCAAACTAGGGCAAAACAAAAAACCCAACCACACAAAAAAAAGCCCTTGAATGATTCTGGACAGATGAAAAGAAAACAGGTGTAAAGAAAAAAATTACTACTGTAATAATTAAGACAATCTTGTGATTGCTGTTTACAGTGACCTGGCAGACAATTACCAGGTAAACGTGACTGTTTTTTTTATTTCTTTCTGAACTAGATAAAAGATACGTGTCTGCCAGTGGTCAGAAAAAGATCACTTTCCCAATGGGCCAGTCACTTAGACTATTTAGTGCACAGCATATGTTGCGTAGCTGCCTGATACTCTGAAGCAGCATCTGGTTGAACCAGATGATAACTTCAGGACCATGTTGTGCTACCCAGCCATCTTCATGACAAAGCACAATAAAACACACCACCGCCACAGCAAATGTGACATACTCATGTTTTGTACATACTCAAATACGGGCACTCAGTAGGAAATGTTATTACTTACAGGCTGAGACTAGCAAGGAAAAAGAGTCCTTGCAGACCTGCAAAGAATAACCAGCTGGACAACAAGTCTGCCTCCAGTAATGTTGGATCCTCATCTGGGGTGGGGTTGCTGTCTCTCCATAATAGGAAGTTCTTGAGCTCAGGACAGTATTTTCAGACAGTAAGATCCTGTTCACCTAAGGATCTGAGATCACTGCTAATGTTGCAAAATTTTTGTTCAAGGAGCTATTTCTGTAGGACTTTATGGGAGCTCGAACCTTTCTGCACCTTCACGGCACCACCCTACTTGTCATCTGTTCCTACGGTGCCTCACAACTCTGACTCTCACCAGCAATGAACGTAGTTGGACCAAGTCCCATCTTGGCAACGTGGCCTGCAAGGCTATTTCGGTCAGCCTCCTGTTTCTGCTTCAACAGGACTCCTGGTTGATCTAGACCTTTGCTGACTATTGATTCTCCACCTCATAGAAGACAGGATTTGGATTTCTGTCTGGTTACCATCCCAAGAAAGCTATGACTAAATGTTTAGAGACTGTCTGAAATAACCAGAATTTTTCTTAAAGTTAATTTTATCGTAGGAAAAATTCCTGGCAAGCATGAAGAAATAAGTCAATGCCTGCTGCTGTGCTGCTTGGCATTAAAGGGAGGGTGAGGAAACCAATTACTGCAGGAGATCAGAGCATGACGAGACTGTTTGGGGATCCCCAGAAAGTTCCACTATGTCACAAAATTGTATTACAGGCAGGGGGCAGAAAGAAACAGCAGAATGACAAGCACAAGATGGTTCTTATTTTAGTTCACTTGATCGGTGCAAGATATTTGCAACATGTTGGTGATCCATATTATTGACAGTCGAGAGAGATACAAGGAGTGATTTGCAAAGGTACAAAGAAGAGGTACATACCTTGCACTCACTGTCAAAAAATTTTAGTTAATACTTGCCCACTATTTATCCCTTAAGTGATTTGCTTACAGTAACATAGGAAATCTGATTCCTACAGCAAATCTTTTTGAGTCCCACTCCAGAAAATCATTCCTCCTAGCCTGTCTAAAACTGATCACAAAGAAAGACAGGGAAGAACAAATATGGGATTATTGCTGTTCTCATAAAAAAGGTATTTTCAGGATGTACTATACTAAGGATAGTTGCTTAAGGGACTTTTGCATATCCAGCGAGGTGAAGCATGAAAGCTGATCTTTTTGAGTGACTTTTTTTTATTGAACACTTGGTCACAAACTACCCTTTATCCTACATGTGTTTCTGATTACTATCACTCAGGACAAAGAGATCTCAAAGACTTTGGTGCGCAGGTAGATTCAAATTTGTTACTGTTTCTTCTTTTTCAGTAACAGATAAATGCAACTGGTGAGCAACCACCTAAGCCAGAATTTTAAAGATAGAATTTCAGAAGGGAAATGGTCTATCATTCTTTGTCTTATGCCTTCACAGTGTAGGTTTCATTTCATATGAAGCTGTAGCTGAACTGTAAAAAAACATAGATCATATAAAAAGCTTTCAAAGGATTACAAAATATTACTCAAACAATGACATATTTCCATGTTAACATTTTTACAGCATTACAGGAGTCAATCAGAATCAAGAAAAGAGGCTGGGTGGGTGGAAGGAAAATGAAATTTTAATGAATAATAAAAGAGAAGGTTAAGCTGTACATATTTAGAAACTAATATCTTTTTGTTGCATTAATGGATGAACTAATGGATCAAAGGCTTGTAAGTGTCAAGAGAATGAGGTGAATGTGTGCATCATTAAATGCTGTACTTTATTTCCACAAACATAGATTATCAAACCAAAAGGATTTGTTGTAATAGTGTATCCTTCTTCCTAACACAGACCATAGGATATTTTTATTTAAAGTAGAACATCACATTTAGAGAGAGAAACAAAACAACAACAAAACACCATAAAAAAAAACCCCAAACTTTTTTTTTCTTCATCCTTCAAAGCATTACAATGATTAATTTTCCTGTTTGTTCTCTCCCTAAGTAGATACTCGTTAGGCTGCACTGCTGGGCTGCAGTCTGCAGGACTGTGGGCTACAGTTTAAGTTGGCTAAAGACTGGCATCTCTGGGCCATTGAAAAGCCATAAACATAGTCATAGATATGACTTCTAAATAATCCAGCTGCTTAGAAGCAAATGTTCATTTTTATTGTTTTGCAAAAGTCAAGGTAAACCTTTTTATCTGTGTATTTATTGATGTTAAGTGGAAAGAAAGGACAAGAGTGTAAGACTCCTAACTGAAAAAAATCTCATGGTAACTGCATTTACCCTTCTGACATCCCCAGAAGATTCTACTAGAATTCCCAGAATTCTTAATGCTGTAAACTGGAAGACGGATGGCCACTGGATTTACTGCTTACGTCAAATGTATTAACTGCATATAATTTCTCAAAATAACTCATTTTGATAATACCAGAAGTATTGCAATCTCTGAAAAAGAATAAAGCCTTTACACTGCCCTTACCTCGATTTCCTCAGGACATTGGAGAATTCTTTGAGCTATACCAGTGTTATTTGTGGTACCTAAAATCTTTCTTCTGTGTATCTTTGGAGCCCTGGATTCACGTGATAACAGCCAACTTTTATATGAGTTTCTTTGGCTAGTTGCTCTTGCATCACTTAATATGAAACTATGAACTTTGTTCCCCATCAGTGTTTTTTGTTTCTCTGTGCAACCATTGCATGATTCCAAGCAATACTTGGAATTCCAAGCAATTCCAACCAACACACTGTACGGAATTTTTCATTCACTCAACTTTAGCCATAAGAATATTAAAGGTAATATCACCCCCTACTTCAACCAACACCCCCAAGTCCTTCTCCTCAGGGCTGCTCTCAATCCATTCTCCGCCCAGCCTGGATTTGTGCCTGGGATTGCCGTGACCCAGGTGCAGGACCTTGCACTTGGCCTTGTTGAATTTCATGAGGTTCACATGGGCCCACCTCTCAAGCCTGTCCAGGGCCTTCTGGATGGCATCCCTTTACCTCCAGTGTGTCGACCATACCACACAGCTTGGTGTTTTCAGCAAACTTGCTGAGGATGCACTCGATACCACTGTCCATGCTGTCAACAAAGACGTTTAACAGCGCTGGTCACAATACCAACCCCTGAGGAACACCACTCATCACTGGTCAGCACTTGGACATTGAGCCATTGTCTGCAACTCTTTTGAGTGCAACCATCCAGCCAACTCCTTATCCACTGAGTGGTCCATCTGTCAAATCCATGTCTCCAATTTAGAGACAAGAAAAAATTCTATACCAAATGTGTTATCAAGTATTAGAACAGGCTGCCCAGGGAAGTGGTGGAATCACCATCACTGGAGGTATTTAAAAGATGGGTAGATGTGGCGTTTAGGGACATGGTTTAGTTGTGGTTAGGTTAGGTTGATGATCTTAAAGGTCCCTTGCAAACCAGACGATTCTACGATTCTATGATTTTTCTTC
The DNA here is from genome assembly GCA_013398915.1 of Dromas ardeola. Taxonomy (NCBI): domain Eukaryota; kingdom Metazoa; phylum Chordata; class Aves; order Charadriiformes; family Dromadidae; genus Dromas; species Dromas ardeola. The sequence goes on along the minus strand of VYZM01020095.1, from coordinate 413,568 downwards.
CCCTGCAAAGAAAACGCTGGTGTCTGACTGTAAAGAAGGGAGGAAATATTTTAGGTCACAGAATATCACAGTACTGCAAGCAGGGAAAAAAGAACCCCCATACAGAGTAGTTGGGTTAGATTTGTATCCTAATAGCAGGGTAATGTTTTTAGAGACACATCCTAGGAAATTTGTAACACACATGAAACTTACTCATTGACAAATATCTCTGGGCATACATTTTTAATTTAAGAGTATTAAACATAGAGTCCACTTCTATCCTACGTTCTCCATAAATTTAGGTTGATGTTAAATTTTATCAAATTAAAATGAAACTAAATAGAACTTTTACTCCGGTATTGTAAAGAGGTTAACAGTTATGCAGTATGTAAAAGAAAGGTGATCCATGGGCAATGAAACTGAAAAAGATAAACTCTTGTTATACTTTGATCCGTGATCCATATGCATTGAGTTTCAATTACAGATACCAAATTTTATCTTTAATGTTTGAATGTATACTTAAGTCTCGTTAGAGCGACAACACCACCACTTTGTCATTAAACAGTAGAAAGTTAGAGTTTTTCAGAAACTCAGATACGGTTTCAAAATTATGAAGGATTTTATTAAAAATATTCTTGTTTTCCATTTTTTTCATGTTTCTCCCTAAGGAGTTATTTTGGAAGAAGTTATTTGACTCAAAATGGGAAACAGTTGTCAGAACTCCAGTTTTGGCAAACAAATTAAGCCTGTTAACTGGTCTGATAAAAATAGATTTGGGGCAGTATGTTGTATGTTATAACTATAATGTGTTTAGAAATATATGAAATCAAAAGAAAATATTTTTTCAGTCAGTACATTTTACATTATACAATGGAATTACATTTTCAATCAAAACTGAGCATGTTTCAGATAGCACAATTATTACAGCTTTAATATGGATGTTTGATCATTAACATTCCTGTTTGAAACAATAAAAGAATAAGAACCCAGAACTATTTAAACTTCAACAGCTTCTAAATCTCATCTTTCAAAGAACTGCTGGCTTTCTTGACTTCCAGCTGACGGAAAGGAAGTGGGTAAAATAAACTTCCTCAAATAGTGATTGGCATTTATTTAAATCAGAATGCCAAAGCAGCCACAGTGAATTGCCCTACAGAATTTCAGAAAGACTTAGAAGTAGTCAAGTAGGGATTTAAGCATGTATCCAGGAAAGGAAGTTATTATTTCTAGAGTAACAGAAATTAATTTTCAAGTTTAAAAAAAATTCTCAGCAACTGAATTTTTACATAGTTGCTATAGAATGGATATTGCCATACTTAATTTTTTTGAAACTGTGGCAAAGATGAAGTTAAATGGAGTAACATAAAGTTCAGGAAAAGAGAGTTAAATTACAATTTCATACAGTTCATTAACAAGGGTTGAAGAAAGGATGTATAGTAGTCACTATTTCTGTAAACTATTAAAATGTCCTAACTTCATTATTTACCTGAACCTTTGACTACTTGGATTATAAGGGATCTCTTAGGCACAGAGCCTAGTATAGAGATGTCTGAACTGCTAACTTGTGTTGTAACAGCAGAAATATTAACTACTAATAAAATCGGTTTAAAAATGTTCTGCATTTGACAAGAAGAATTAATATAGTGTAAATTGTTGTGTTATTTTAAGTCTACCCATAGACTACTTATATCCTATTCCTGCCAAGTAACATAACTCAATACTCAGTCATTCCATATGCTACTTGGATTTGCTGGTTCATTTACTCGCAGCTCTTGTGTACAACAATGTTTCTGAAAACTATAATGATATAAATGATATGTACTCGCATTGTAATTAAGTCATTCCTCAACACTAAAGTCTTTTAGTACTAAAGACTGAAGTATTTTATCTAGATAATTTAATCAAACTGAATTTGAAAGTATTCAGTCTTTATTTAATGCCTGATATTTGGGAGAACACAAACGTGGTTTCAGACTTGTCTTTGCTCAACAGGAATGATTTGTGGATTACAGGACACCATGAGGCAGGATGGGGCAGTGTGCATATGCTTATGAATCATTTTGGACTTAACATCTCTCCGTGGTTGTTTTTCACTGCAGGGAAGTGCAACTGATGACCTTTGTGGTCCAACAATTAATGAAAAGACAAAATGCAGTCATCAAGGCAAGAATTCATATGATGAATTTTTACTGGATTGCATTTAGTTTTGTTCATTAAAAGCTTAATATGATTATTTTTTGCCACTATTTTATGATCTGCAGTATTTATGCACTTATGCAAACCACTTCTACTTCTTTAGTGACTACGAAAGTGAGGTTTTTATTTGATCTTCATCAAGAAAATGATTTTACACATTTTTTGAAGATAGTGCTAGTGTTAGATCAGCAGCAGGCTTTGAGGTGTTACTTAACATCAGAAGCTAGTTATGAAGTTGTGAAAAAAAGATTCTAGAAGGTATATGTATATTCCCTGTCTATTAATCTAACACCTGTAGTCAACTTCAAAACATTCTTTTAATGCCCTTAATATTCTCAGCAAAGGTACGAAAAATTCCTGTGTTGTAAACCAAGAATACTGCAACAGAAGTACCCAGTCTTAAATTCAGTATTTGGGCTAAAAGTGATAATGCATATGGAAAGGACCAAAATTTGATTGTCCACCAACCCTCTGAGATCTCTGTAACTCAGCATCAGTACACGGGAGAGGATCTGTTGTATGGATTGTTCATCTTTCATTATCAAAACGTCTTCACCCTGGCTGTGTTTCAGAAAGCAAAGGAATGGAATGAAGAACGCACAAGCCATTAAGTTATAAAATCCAGTGTCTCAGATTTCCAGGGTTTGACACTAATCATGAATTAGCTCCTGCATAAACTTTCAGCAGTCTGTGCTCTTGCTTAATAGAATATTTTATTCAAAGGTGGGGTTTTTTTGAGTAATAGGATAATGAGTTATATCTACTGTAAATTAATCTACCCAGGTACACTATATTCAAAGATCAAGTCTTCTTTCTTTAACTATCAGCTTCACAGGCTGTTACAGTTCGTCTTCATTTCTCTGGACAATTTTCTTTCACAACTTTTTAGTAAAATGTTCTGTCTTTTTGCTCCCTGGAGAACAGTCTGCCGTCTTCCTGGGCTCATACCTCATCCATTCCTCCATGCATGTCTTAAAGACATAATGCTGTATCTCAAAGATGCAATTTACTGTGATTTTTCAGAGATCATCACATATTTCCCTATTAAATTCAATATGGAGCCTATGTCATCTCAATGTGATCCCCACGGAGATGCAAATACATCAGTATTATTAAATTATTATTAATGATGGCTAGTCAGATGGTAGTTAATGATGGTTAATTGTTTTTTAAGTGTACAGATCCAGTCCAAATTGATATGATTTTGTCTTCCTACAAGCTGTTGACTACAGAAATTCTTTCTAGGTTGAGGATGTCTGTCACAAAACACACCTCATAACCTTGAGAAGTACCTGGATCTCGGGCTGATTGTGTACTCTCCCATATGGTAGCACTGAGGGGTCTTCTTGAAATTTTTAATACATTCTTCATGTACATTTGTTCACAATGAAAACTGAACTTACAATATTTGTGTTTCCCTTTATGAGACAATCCTTCCACCTCCTGGGTTTACTTTACGGGTCATGATGGTCCTTTGCATTGGCAGCAATGTGAGCTAAACAAACACTGCTTCCTTGTATCTCTTCCGAGTGGGAATTTCTACAGCGCAGTTGGCTATCTTCCTTCTGCATCAATAGCATACATATGCTGATTTTTTTCTGCTCTATTTAATAGTTTCTTTAGTCTGGGATCTTTTCCAATTTAGCTATGTAAGAGGTGGCCTTCTTTAGTCTGTTGCTGTGGCTAACACACTGTTAAATACACAGAAATTTTGAAGAAGGGCAAGGTGGACCTTGAATGAAGAAAAGTAGTTTGAGGAATAAGAAATGTAACACAGAAAACACAGAAAAATGAACACATACTGCTGCACATGACAAATGAACAGAAAGGAAAACTGCTTAGTCAAAATCAATCAGCAAAGAGAGATATAAAATAATTGCACAGAAGGCTCAGACACATGTTCAAATTACCACTGCTCAACAAGTTTCTGAGCATGCATTAAACCAGTGTAATTGTCTGTGTTCTTAGCCTATGGCAACAAAACATCAAGTAACTTTGCTTAAGCTATTTTCATTGCAAGTTTGATCAAATTCCATTATTTTGCTTTCTTTGTGTGCTTGCACATTAAAAGGGGATTAAAACTGCCACACTTTGGCCTGTTAATCTATAGAAACATATTTTGGTTTTTGGTATGTTAGATAGGGACTTGTTTTTTATTAACCGTAGTATACTTCTTTAATATTTTTTTATATATTTACTCCAAACATCCACTGGCTGTATATGAGTCTGAACTGGCACAGCACAAACATTATAAAACCTATCAGTGAGTGGCAACATGAGCATTTGTGCTGTCCCAACAATCACTGGGTTTCTGTATGTGAATGTTGTGGTCACCCTGTGCTGGTAGAAACAGAAAAAGAAGGTGAGATCTTATGATTTATTCACATATACACAGAGACTACGTATGGCTCATCAATGAATCCAGAACTTGTGATTAAATCCAGACCAATCTTTCGGAGGTTGCCATGTGCTTAATTCTGGTTTTGTTACACATTAATAACCTGATAATACAAAACGTGTCCAACACTGAAGAATTCAGAAAATCGGAAGAGAGAAAAATTAATAGACTGAAAAAGAAAGAAAAACATTATGATGGGCTCTTTAAAGAGTAAGGCAAGGCTTTTAAAAGTGAGATCTAAAAGGAGATGTGGTCATTAAAACAGACCTATGGTAACACCACACAACTGTATTACTTAAGACAATTACAGGCACATTAGATTTTTCCTGAAAAATGATAGTTCTTTCCATGAGTTTATCTATCTGATTTCTGTACTGGAAGTTGGAGGAGTGCAATCTTAGTTAGTCACATTAATGACTTATATACATCCATAGTCCCATAGACATCACTAAGGAGAGGACACCTGCTAGTGGAAATCAGCAATCAGGGAACTTCATCAAATTCATCACTAACTAAAATATGCCTCAGTCTCAATGAAAGCATGTAAAATGTGCTTTGGAATCGTGTAGGGGAAAAATACCAGTCAACCAGTCACGAGATTTACTCCTTACTCTTATGAACATAAGGTATTATTTTTGCCAGCCCTGTATTTTTTTTAAAAGGTTTCTGTTCATTATTATGACTTCTTTCATTTTATGTGGGTAAAAACCAGTCACAGTCATGGTTGATAAAAAACAAACAAAACCACAAACAAGTACGTTAATGTAGTGGAGGCAAATTTTAGTTGCACCACATAATAAATCATTCCCTTTAGTTGGATTTGTATCTGAACTGTTATTTTGATCTTTTTTTGGGTGCATCAACCAGAATAAAGTTGAAACAACTTGACTATATTATTTCTTCTTCCCGCTCCACCTACATTTCTTCATTCTCCTTTGTTATCCACCTGTTATGGATACAAAGTACAGCTGTACACTTTCATTAAAACTTCAAGTAGCACTTCCACAATTAAGATATGCTCAATCTAGAAATGTGGAGAGCTGTAGTTGAAATAGGACAATAAAGAAGGGAGACTGAGGAATGTTACACTGAAATTACATTGTCAAGGAAGCACCATACCAGCTTTAGCGATTTGCATGGTAAGCTAAAATTTTGGGCAGGAATGTCTAGCAGCTGATAGACCAGATCTCCAGAAGAAACATCAACGTAGATCACAAAATTGGCTAATTGGCATGTGTGGTAAATCTGAAGTGTCTAGGATGTGATGGACTCATGATATAGATCAGTTGCACATATGCAGTAGATTTGACATGGTTTAAGTTTGACAAAGTTTAGCAGTTGCTGTATTAGTCAATGTTGGCAAGCGTAAATGAGGCATAGGCAGGCTGACAACAAATTCATTATGTAGGACACACCAAAATTATTTTTTTTATCATGTTAAAAATGAAGTACTGTCTTCCAGATCAATCTGATCCAAACCAATTTTTTTTTTTAATTTATTTTCTAAGACAAGAAAAAACAGGAAGACTGTTTCCTCCTCTGTGGAAAGTGTATTTGATAGAAACGTTAGGATTTGGGTTGATCCTCAAAATGTCATTGAAAATTTCCAGTTTGTTTTCCTTGAACTTCAAGAAGTAAATAAGTGTAACAGCAGTCAAACAATAGGCTGTCCTCTATACTATTAAAAATTGGTCTAGAATTAACCTATCTACATGAACCTTCACAAAAGCAAAATTTGCTCCATGCAGGTGTTTAGATAATAGTGGCCTCTATGTAATATTAATTTTCAGAATGTGCTACAATTTAACAGAAAGAAGAAAAAACAACTGTTAGAAAAACAATAAAAAGATTATCCTTTCCATATCACAGCTTAATATATTTAATATATGTATATATAAAAAAAATTAAAAAAACAGAGTATTCTAACATTATCCAAGCTACAGGATTGGAAATTCATCACCATATATTTAAATATTTTTGGGAGACCTGGGATTATTTGCTTTTTTTGTGTGTGGGATTTTGTTTTTCTGTCTTCCAATATCTTATTTAAAATCTGCTCTTGAATTTAAAGTTCTTTTTAAATGCATACTAGAATAATTAGATGCACCATGAAGCAGCTTAAGCTAATTGAAGTGGCCACAAAAACTGTCAATGCAAATTGAGCCATCTGGATGAACAGATAAAAGCTTTGGAGACATTCAAAAGACAGGTGGCATTCAGTTCCTTTCCATCTCTTCTTCACAGTATGGTTAGAAAACCGGGAGAAAGAAAAGTAAAACTCCTCAGGCCACGGAGACAAAATCTGGTGTCAACAAGGTATTTCTGAAAAGTACAGAATAAATAACCTACAGTATTAGAGAAAGTTAACGTGGCACCACAGGGTAATAAAAAAGGATAAACTGAAGTATATAAACCAAAGGAGCAACAATTACTCAGTCTACAAAGCAGGATCAGACCAAACGGTAAGATAATTCTTTATAGAGTAATGATATTTTTTTATTTAAGATACTTGACTGGATACAGAATATCTGACTTAAGTTTCAACTCATAAATTTTGTGAAGCACTGGGAAATCCCAGAAGTGCTAATTCTCAAAAATACGAGCATCCATTTTTCTGTTTCGTGTCTGTGAGAATTATATGTGCTCAAAGGTTCTAAAAAATCAGACTGGACTGTTTTTGAAGCCTTGTTTCTAAATTATGGTGCCATTTCTTCTTCTCTTCTACATTATATATCATGCCTATTCAGATTGCCAGGAATTTTTTTTGTTGTGTTACTGTGTGTTTTTTTTTTTAAAGGATGATCATTTACTGTAAACTGATGTATTCCTTTATACAGTTCAGCCAGGCTGTCTAACCAATGCTGTAAAAGAAGATATTAGAATTGGGCAAAATTGCTCAAACCTCCTGTTCTATGAAATGAGGTTTTTATTAAATTATCATTTTATTAAATTACCTGGATGAAATATCGTCTGTATAAAACTTGTCTTTCACACATGTACACCTGGATTGCACTTAAGATGATTTTTGAAAAGGCTCAAATAAATAGTTCAATGATGTTTTTATAGCATTATAAGGTATTTTACATAACCTTTTACAAAAATGGACAAACCTGAAACATGAGCTTTTGTTTTTAGATTAACAGAAGTTTAAATTTTTCAGCCTTTAAAAAAAAATCTAAAAAATCAAGTAGGTCTAAAAATAATAAATAATAACCACAGGAATTACTTGGTAAATCTCAGAAAATAAATGTTCAGTTCTGATATGCTTATGGATAATATTTGAGCTCACCTGGAAGAAGCCCCTGTTGAGAAAAGCCGATGTTTTTACAGCTGCTCTTTTTACCCCAAGATAAATAGTTCTTTTCTTGTCACTAACATGTATTGGAATAGCTTTACATTTCAAACACATTTGGATTATTTCACATGTGCTACCCCACGTGGTTTTCCTATGAACTTTTTTTGATGTGTGGCATTTCCTTCCGAGTCACCTGGGGATTCTGGTCATTACACTGTGAAGGGCTGTATGAGTATCTATAGATGGGGAGAGACATGGCATCTGAACACCAAAGAATCATCAAACTGTTAAGTACCCAAACCCTTGGAAATCTAATAGAAGAGGAGCATCCTCTCAGGTCTCCATGCTCTTTCCCTGATAGGTCATAGATCTCTTCTAGGAAGCATCCTGCCCCTCTAGGAGGCACCCAGCCAGCCTCTGAGGGAAATGTCAGCTATATATCGAGATTTACAGCAGAATTAAATGGTCTTTCAGATTTAGTATTTGATGTATTCACTGGGCTAATCCTGCAGGTTTGGCCAGGTTAAACACCTGTAGTTCTTTGGAGTCTGTGACCAGCAGTGATCTAAGATGTCTTAAATATCCAGTTTTCTAGTGTACATGCAATGGGTCATGTCATGGGGTGAGAAACTGCAATATTAGGTCATATAGGGGATAAAAGGGCTGCAGAAGGGACAGGTACCTTTTAGTGGGCTTCTTTTGAACATAGTGGACTACCAGGCAGTGTACTTCCCAGCTATAGGAGGATGTATCACAGGGCAGTCCTTGCTTCATGACCCAAGTTAGAAGACATAGCCAGAGAAGATGATAGATCGTAGATGCCATGGTGTCGTGCTACATGTGCAAGGTATAGCCCTAGACATGGGGTGTCACGGAGCAGGGGCAGAGGTTGTTGTTTGAATTTAGACAGGCAAGATGTGGTAGCTTTGTGCCTGTAAACGACTCAGGGTTGCCTGTTGTCAACTGAGAAATAAAGTTTAATGCAGATACTGTGAAAAACAAGCACAGGTCTATCGGGGCTCCAGATTACCACTAGAGGGTATTCTTGCTCACTACACTAATTTGCAGCTGAGACTATCTCATGCCAGGCACAGAAGTCATGGGGCAATAAGGGAAGATGAGTGAAAAAAAAATAATCTAAGTGCGACTGCATCTGTCAACTGTTTTACTCCTTGCACAGACTTGAAAAGCTTCCATGAGGCAGCTAAAACCCTGCATGCCGTTCAACCAGGGTCTGCTTTAGGGCAGCTGTCCTTACTCCGGTGCACGTTCTTTTTTCCAGACCCCAACTGGAAGAGACAGATATAACACTGCCTGACACCTCATGAAGCACTGGAAGGAAAATGAGATCATTATTGCCATCTTGGCCTTCATGTGAGGAAGGCCATCTGCACCTTCCTTATAGTGCAGAGATCAGGATTGATTGTCGGTTTGTTTGTTTTTTTTTTTAAATCTAGTTTTTTGTTATCAGTATAGATAGCAAGTGTTTGTGGAGTTATTTGCTGAATAAAACTTATCATCCTTAAAGTGACATATTTCAAAGTACTTGTTAAGTTTAGGGAACTCTAACATGAATACGGCATGATCAATGAAAATAGGGGTTTGTGTTTAAGGATGTAAGTTATGTTTCAAAAGTAGAGCAGTGTTGGTATTTCACAACTTATGTAGGTACTTAATGTCTGATCTATAAAACAGGGGTATTCATTTCTGATTATACAGCAATTGTTAGGTAAGTCTTTAGTAGTAAACTTCAGGTGTGAGAGTTTACATGTGAAATACAGCTGCTTCATTCTTGTAGCTTAAATGTTCCTACAAACGGGGTCTTTTAGAAGCCCCCTCTCTGAATGACTTCAAACAAATTCATTAGTAGGAGTACCATCTCAAGTAAAATGGACTGAATTTTGATATTAATGACTGGCAAGACGTAAAATGCTTTTCTTGCTTTGCTTTTATTTTCATTAATTGTAATGTGTTTAAAAAAAAAAAAGAAAAACATTAGTAAGGGTTGTAAATGGATTTGAATAAGAATAGACTAAAATCTTTTAAAATAATCATGAATCTTCTCTTCAGTTAAGAATGATGAATCTTCTCTTTCTTAAGAAAGAAAAAGAAAGAGACTTCTATTCTTCCTAGGTGGTCCTAGTTTAGATTATGCTGGAAAGAGAAGAAAATTCATTTGTCAAACTTAGGCATCTAAAAGTTAGACATCTAAAACTGAGGTAGTCATGCTAGGCGCTTCACATAGTCTAAGAAGAGAAATAGGCACCTCCAGAGGGTGATTCGGATCATCTTAGCCTAAGAGTCTAAGATAAATGGGTTTAACAACCTTAGAGGGTAACTGCCTCATATTTAAATGTCTGATTTTTACATGTCCAAAGTGAAGCAAGCTTAATTCACTCAGAATGACAAAAACCCAGAAAAAGTGACTATCCTCCCAATATCCTGAGACCAAGGATTGCATTCATTTCAGCTAGTGCTCACTCTCTGATCAGATTTTTTTTGGCTGATGGTCTGGGACAGAGGATGGAGAAAATGGGAGAGAGGTGTTGCTCACCATAAACAGAAAATGCTGGGGTGCTGCTATGAAGAAAAAAAGGCAAAAAACTCTATGGTCTCTAGAGGAAATATGATAGAAAAAAGTCAAAATTATTTTTAGAAGTAACTTTTTTTTCCCCCAAAAAATCCCCATTCCTAATTGTGTTACTAGATATATGACTGATTGAAATATTTTGACATTTCACATATGAGATATTTTGAATGTGAACATTCTAGTGTTTTCGAATAAAAGTGAGCAGCTGTTCCCTAGATAGTATTCCCATTTTTAAACTTACTTCAAATGTTTTTCTTCCCTTTCACCAACTGTAACTATTTCTGCTATTCCTAACAAATATTTCTAAAAGTGAAACAATTTTTATGAAAGATATTACACATATTATCACATATTAAAACATTCTAAGGTCAGAGAAAACCTTGTGACAATCTAATTTGATATGTGGGTTAAGACAGACTATATGATTTCTACCAGTAAATTCATGTTCTAAACGAATGATTTTCAAAAAAAATCTAAATTTGGTTTAAACATCTGCCCCGATTCTGAATCTACCACAACTCCTGCTAACTTGCTTCTTAAGCATTCTTATTGTTGGCATTCACGCTCTCGTTTGTATCTGAATTTATCCCCATTTCATCTTAAGAACTGAATCTTACTACAACTTTGCAGTCTGCAGTCTGGAGCTCTTCATTCTGTCATCCAATAAAGAGCCACCAAACTGTGGTGAAAGTATCCCTTTGTTTTCTTTTGGGTAAACTAAACAGATTGATTCATCCTTGTTAGAGCGTTGTTTATTGAAACAAGAGTACTTGAACTTAATAATAACACTTAGAAAGGACAGTCCCCTGTTTTCACTGGTGCCCTGGAAGTCAGGGAGGCTGCCGGGGAGAATCAGAGTGGAAGAAGTTGGGCAATGCAACCTCCTTCAAGCCCTTGATAGATTTATGTCTTTTATAAACAATATCGAGAAGTACACAGATACTCTTGTTTCTAAGGATCTCAAAATCCTTTGTAATTCACTGTGTATTGAATCTCCCATCTTGCCTGCAAGCTAGATGAGCATTATCCCTGTTTTAGACAGAGGGAAATGGAGGCAAAGGGAATTTATACGATTTGCCTCAGGAGCAGATTACCCTTCTGCCTTATTCACCAGCCTGAGCTTCAGCTTTTCAGTAGATAAAAACATTTACGTTTGAGTGGGATCTGCAAGTGGATAAACATCAGGAAATTTCCTTCTAATGCTACCTGTTGATCCGTTGGTCCCTAGAGATGAAGATATGCAATATGCATGGTAATTTTCCTCCAGATTGCGTAACTTCAAATTTCCTTTTTATTCAAACAGGGCCTGATTCCAAGCCTGCTGAAAGGTGAAATGATTCTCATGCGCTCTGAATTAAGCTAATAAATGTGTCTTCCATTTTAAAATGTGATGCATACATTAATGAAACACTACTATTTCAGCTATGAGGCATTTATTTTAAATTATTTTACGTTTATCTACAGTTACACATAGGCAGAATGATTATTGTTATACATATAAATTCCAAGTCAACAAGAACAAAAGCTAGTGATGATTTAAAATAAGCTAACAACCTTTCTTTTCTCTGTGTAGTTTGCAGGTAGTGTGTTAGATAAATGTTAAATGTTAAAAAAAAAGAAGAAGAAGAAGAAGAGAAAATTAGCAAATTAGCAGATCCCCATTTAAATCAAGAGAACATGAACATTTTCTCCACCCTGTCGCTGTGAAATTCAGTTTTGTACTGGAGAAAAGCCGCTGGATGGCAGCCTTGCTCCTCAAAAATTAGAGGATCCAGCCTTGGTTAAACACGCTTTGTCCTAACCTGCAGCCCAACCGTGTCCTTTGCCTGCGCCCTAGTAAGGGAGGTGCCTTTGCCTGATTATTCAGAGGGACAGGGATTCTTCACATGCAGGTGCACTTAATCCTTTCAAGATGTAACAAAGCCCTATAAAGCCGCGCTCTGTTGTGTAAAATGTGATATGTCCGCCGATCTTTCATGTTTATTCAGCTTTTTTGGGGAGGGAGGGGGTGCCACAACAAAAGAGAGGTAGAGTAAAAAGTATGCAGCTTGCATGTTTAAGCAATAAGGAGATTGCTCCATTGTCTAACGTAAACCCCGCCAGTGTGCAATTTCCTTTTTCCTGTTCTCCAAATTAGTTGGTAGGACCAAGTTCCCCCAGGTGGGAATAAGTTCTACAGACTTCTTGGAAAAAGCTGGCCAAAAGTTCCCTGTACAATTCCTTTTTCTCCTTAAAACAACTGGGGAGTTTTACTAAGGTGCCCTGTATCCTATTGCAGCCCTATCCTTAAACCTGCTGACGTCCATGCGGAATTTTACCTTTCTAAATTTGGGATTGAATCTTTTGTTCCCGACAAATATATTTGGAAACAATAATAATCTTTTGCTTCTGCGATGGTTAGATTTGCTGATGTTTCTGTGAGACGTTTTTCTCCAGATCAATAAATGGAGGCAAAAGGTAGGTCAGAGTATGTAGCATACTGTGCATACCGCAAATACAAATCTTTTGTAGGATCCAGGTGTCCCAGTACCAAATGTGATCTTGGTACAGTTCTCAGCATGTCAGTAAGATTATAGCTGAAGAAGCATCACCTCTAATAGCTGGGACACGTGGCAGATTCTCTTACCAATCTCTAGTGGCTTTCCCCTGCTGTTCCCCTGCCAAGGCCCAAGGTGTCCCTCCTCCATGACCTGCCCCTGAGCTGGCACAGAAGCTTTCCCTGTTGTGTCTGTCACCCTGTCACCATTATCACTGTTTGTGATTTACCACGCTGATGTCTGCTGACCTTTTGCTGCTTGGCGTTTCAGCCTCAAGGAAGGAAAGCCTATTCCGAAACCTTCTCATCTCTGTGAAACACTAGAGCAAATCCACGCTCAGTAAATATTTCTGCTTGTCACTGTGTGGCCTGGCATTGCTATGTAGAACTTAACAGAAGAACTTTAACAACAGAGCAAGGGCCCTGCTTCATCAGTGAGGATTAATAAAGAAACTGCTGCCCTGTGTCCCCATCCATCTCCCACTGAAGGAACAAGAAAGCTGCTTGTGAATGAGCTTCTGACCCACCTTTGTTTGCATGGGGCATGTTAGGGAAATTCATTAGATCTTTTGGTACCAGTGGTAATTCCAGAGCTGATACCCACATAACAAGGTCAGTACACACCACTTAGAAAGGCAATCTCATGAAAAGTCTCAAGCAAAACTGTCACTGCTTGTTTATGAACTTCTGGAAAAGTCTCTCCCAGAAGGATTGCTCTCTGCTGTTTCAAGTAACGGAGAATCTGCATCAAAGAATGGCGTGCAGATTCCCAAGCCTCAAGCTAGGTAAGAAATTACTGCGTGCATACCTGTCCCAGTTTACAGCAACCCCCTGCCACAGAAACAGTTTTTAGCAGAATAACCTTCCCATAAAATATTTAAGTCACTTAAGTCTGTGAAACAGAATATCTCAGTCTATCACTGGGGAAGAGCTGCTGCAATTTTAAAAGCATATTCCTCATCCTGTATCTCATACAGGATGAATGCCTGAACAATGTAAAGAATTCACGCCATTTCAGCTGAACTATGCAGATGAGGTGCTTGAAGTGGTGAACTGGTGACCGGGAGCTCTGCCGAGCAGAGGAGAGCACCTAGGGTATCGTTTAGTCACCTAAATTAGATGCCTAAAGCCACAGTGTGACGAATATTTCCCTTTTCACATATTTTATTAAGATGTCAATGTCTGAATGCTTCTATCCAAATCATACTGCATATTTCTGTGATGCTTATTGATTTTCTTGTTCCTGTACATTTGTTTTGCACTTGGTAAAGTATTACACTGTATTGCAGAATTAATATGTTCAAAAATTCAAGCCCTACCAGGCGGCTGCCTCTTGAGAGGTTTGGATTTGCTGGTAGAATATGCAGCTATCACCTCTGTCGCTCCAGAGGGAGCCTCAGTAGAAAACACAATCAGATGAAGATAAAATCCTCCACAAGAAGTTACTACAACCCTTCTGCACAGCTGAGACTGAGAGCAAACAATCCTCTCTTGCTTTATCAATGCAATCCGAACACGAGCCACTCTGGAGCCTAACTCTGCAAAAATACAGTTCTTAAGGAGCAATTACCACATCTAAAATCCATCCCCAGACAGCAGCAGCCATCCACTGAGACATGGCCAAAACACATACCAACTTCTTTCCAAGTATTCAGCACACCAGAATGTAAGGTGTACAAGAAGTGCTAAAGGAAATCTGAGTCACTGTCGCTGTTTTAGGCTCATGCCTATCGTGCCTGGTGAAAGATGTCCGTATTCTTAGTGACTTTGTTGATAGACTTCGTCAACACCGTATTTGAAGAGGCAAAACTATCATCCACCCTGCAGCCTGCCTAAGGCTAAAAAAAATCTGAACAGATCTTATTTGCCGTTGCCTTGTAGCAAACCTTCTATTTATAAATAAGATGAGGGATAAACTCTTAAAGAAATAACGGCAAAACTCTCTTTCCACCATTAATATCCTAGATTGCTATTAACATCAGCTGGGTCAAGCCAGAGATGAGAGGAAGCTTTGGCAGTGACAGGGGATAACTTCTGCTTCAAAATAGTTACAAAAATAGTTGCAATGATCTTTAATTCGTATAACATCAGCAAATAACATACCCAGCTGCAGCAATGGTGATGACTATTAAAGGATACACAAGTGAGTAAATAAATATTTATACGATAGATTTTGAGTAGTAGTAGTAATGACCTTTGGTCTTGTTTGTCTTAATCACATAATAAAATGTGTTTACAATGACTACCCAGTAGAATATAAATATTTCCATTTTGGGAAGACCTACTTAGTGAAAGTTTTTGAGCCAACTATGTAGTGCCTAGGACCTCTGAAGGAAACTAACGCTTGCATCGAGGTTCAGCTTTTTTTAAGATAGGTCAGTCCCCAGGGCTATTGGAGTGGTCACCATTTCAAGATCAGACCTCAAGCCTTCATCTCTCTTGAATGGGTGAACCAACCACTCAACACTTTGGGTGGCAGTGTCTTAGTTGCTCATGGGGTTTTGCTAGTCTGTGCTAGTAAGTGAATGAGAGCCAGGGTTTGGGCTCAGGTCCTGGCTCACAGTTATTCACAATGTATTATTGTTAATGCATATCCTCTTACAGATTTGGTCCTTTGTTAACTA
This sequence comes from Dromas ardeola, assembly GCA_013398915.1. Lineage (NCBI taxonomy): Eukaryota > Metazoa > Chordata > Aves > Charadriiformes > Dromadidae > Dromas > Dromas ardeola. The sequence continues at coordinate 397,950 of VYZM01020095.1, read as the reverse complement.
GGGCTCTCTGTGCTTACAGGAATGGACCGGGGGATAGAAGATGCTGCTCCCAATAGACAATTTGCCTGGGGGTCCCTGGGTGGGGAAGAGAGCTCAGCTTTGGTGCGGCAGGTACCATGTTGTGCCACATTCCCCCAAGGTCACACAGCACTGATACATCCAGCATGCTTTATCTGTTCTGCCCAAGCAGCAATAGTGACCACAGTGACCAACACAACCAAAATCACTGCTTTGTTATCCCTCTTGTTTCAAGTATTTAACCAAATTCATGGCTCTGTGGGTGTTTTCTGTTTGGTGGAAAAAACTGAAGGCGGTAGAATGACACTGTTTTCCTTTCCCTTTCCCTTTCCCTTTCCCTTTCCCTTTCCCTTTCCCTTTCCCTTTCCCTTTCCCTTTATCTAATTCTTATTATTTACAAAGAATGTTCAAAGATTTGTTTTCTTCGACAGAACAGGAGTCAAATAGCTAGAAACAACAACACAACAACAATTTTGCTTAAATATTCAACTTATTTGCAGGCAGCACTGAAATCAGTTCATGTTTCTCATAACACTTCTCAGATTCACATTCCGAGTATTTATTTTAAGCATGTTTTTTCTTGTTTTACTTTTTATGCTCTTCTGTTTCTTTGGTTTTTCCCTGATTCTTCCTCATAAGCACATAAACTTACGAAGACCAGAGTCAAGGACATAAGATGTCATTAATATGCTGTTGTTTTGGGCAAAGGTGTGTACCTCCACTCTGCATGTGGTAGCATTCATTATTGTTTCCACTGTTTAACTAAGTGAACTAATTTACCTCTGATTTATTTTTATCATAAGTGAAAGGCAGTTACTATACTTATCCTATAACAAAATGTGGATGTGAATAACTGTTCTGAAACAGAAGATACCTTCTTGCACATCTTTCTTGAGTCCTTCCAACACAAAACAAAGGCGCCTGTCAGCTAAGCTTCCTCACTTACAGGGACCTGGCTGCCAGGCTGTTCCACTTCAGCTCTCTTCTGGCTTGAGGTTGAACATATTTTTAACCTAATGCTGTACTTTCATTCATAGCCATTTAGAGCTGCTTAACAGCAGAACTTCCTAACACAGGCAGTGTGAATTACATGCATATTCAACTAATGCATGATATATTTACCGCAGTATCTTGCTGTTTCTTATATCCTGGACCTGCTCCCTCTTCCCCAACAGTGTCCCTGCCTGTGATTTCTCACATCCCAGTTGATTTGAGATGTGGGTTATCTGCTCATCTTACTTTCAAAGAGCAATACTTCTGGAGGGATGTGGGTTATCTGATTATACGTGAGAAAATATATTCACTGTTCCTCTTCTCAGCCAATTTTTACTGTGAAAAACCAGATGCAGATTTACCAAAGGCTAAATTTGAAAACATCAAAGACTACCAAATGGCTGTATGCTGCTAACTGAGGGGCTATCTGAAAACCACTGTGCATCTGTATATTGTTCTTAATATATTACCTCTATGAACCCAAAGAGTAGTAATATTTACAATGCTCAATTAACACAGTAACTTTAGTATTCATTAATCTTCACAAGCTATTCCAAGTCTGCTGCATTAAGAATGAGAAATTACAGTAGTAAAATGATCAAAGAGGGTTGTTTTATTTGTTTCCAGACAATTCCCTGCAGTGATTGCATTTTCTTTTGTGGAAACAATCCTTAATTGAAGGAAACTGGGGACATCAGGAGGTGAAGGATAATTTACAAAGAGAACTCCAGGTGGAGGAAAACACCAAGGAAATCCTTCTTGGGAGCCAAAACTGAATCATATAAACAGAAAAA